>JAOXJK010000006.1:10722275-10752022 GCA_025774025.1 Xenus cinereus | reverse complement strand
AAGTCACAGGCGATAGGACAAGAGGAAATGGCCTCAAGTTGCGCCAGGGGAGGTTCAGGTTGGATATTAGGAAAAATTTCTTTTCTGAAAGGGTTATCAAACATTGGAATGGGCTGCCCAGGGAAGTGGTTAAGGCACCATCCCTGGAGGTGCAGGCAGCTGCAGGCACAATGGGCAGAGCAGAGCAAGGAGGATAGGTCATTTCTCCAGTAGCATTGGCAGAGGGGCAAAAAAAATGTTACATATGTATGAGAAACAAGGAAAACAAAGTGGGAGAAGTTTTTCATGTCCCCTGAAGAGCTGGCAGATTGATGGCTGAGATGCTGTTCTGCATAACCTGATCCAGGCTTGTGTCTCTGATCCCCTCACACATCAAGAGACTTTTGCTGGGGCCTGATCTCTGCCCTTCCTCAACCCAGTGCATTGCTGGACTGTGACCAGCTCCTGTGTTTTTGACCAGGAATCCTGTCCCACTCTGGAGGTGAATTTCCCACTGGGTCCTTTGCCAGAACTTGAACATTTCTGCAAAATTCAGACAAGGCAGTATTTTTGCAAAGAGGCTGAAAGCTCTAGGACTGCTCCCCGGTGAGTCCCCAGTGATGGCAAAGGGGACTGTGCTGGGTGGTGCCACATGGGTTCCTGGATCTTTAAAAGCAGGTCACACAAAATCAGTGTCCTTGCTCCAGGTGGGGAGTAGCTGTGAAAAACCATCTTGTCTGCCTCTTCCAGGGGTGATGGAGCAATCTGGGAATGGCTCTTCATGATGTGGGATGTCAGGAGCTCTTGTGCAAGCAATTCTCCCTGCGTAACTCACTTTAGTGGCTTATTTTTCAGCTGAAACAATTGCTACACAAGCACTCTCCTGTCATGGCTCGGTGGGATGTGTGAACAGACTGTTTGTATGATAGACCTTACCCGTCTCTCTGCCTTGGATATCAGATTCACAGCTGCTGGGAAATGGCCTACACCGTGTGCAGCAAGGCCATCTCCTCCCTCCCCAGCTTGTCTCGACTCCCTGTCTGCCTTCTCTTTAATGCACTTTCTGGAAACCTGCCTCCTTCCTTGGGGCTGGTCCCAGAGGAGGTGTAGTGGGTTTAATTCAGCCACTATTGCAGCCAGGTGGTTAATAATTGAAGAAATGAAGTCATTGCTGAATAGAGATGGAAGAAAGGAAGAAAAGAGGAGGGCATTCGGCAAAGGACAGCAAGGTCCTTGTGATCTGCCTACCTTTCCCATCCCTCTGCCTGGCTGAAACCATCCTGCTCCTGCATGACCCCCCCAGCATGCAGGCTTAGGGCTGGGAGAGCTGAGCCCTGACCCCAAGGCGAGGGACCAGGAGGCTTGTGTTACCTGCTCCCTCTTACTGGAGAGCAGAATCACACCCTCTTCTCCCACGGCCAGGGTTGAGTGCCTGTTTTGGGAGCTGGGCTGGCCAACTGGGAGACCCCTGCCTGGGCAGGAGCAGAGGAAAGGGCTGGATGCAGCCCAAAATGGGATGTTTGTGCTGGATGCTCCTGCCTCCTCCAAGACAGGGGCTGTAACAGGACCACCCTGGGATGGCCCAAGCGCCTGGGGGCTCTGCTGGATTGTGCTTTGGGGCTCTGGCCCACACTGTGCTGCTCCGCAGTGATTTGGGAGGCTCCCTTCTGGTAGGACCATGTGCTTCATTTTCAGGCTCCTCTGCAGGTATTTGGGGGGCTGCTTTCTGGTGGGAGAGGGAGTCTTGCTTTTAGGAAGGTTGAGAAGTACTCTGGAAGTGGGGAAGGCACAGGGCTGTTCCTGTGTGGGGTCTGTTCCTCTGCCTCAGGTTCCATGGGGAGGTGATGAGGAAGGGCTGGTGTGCAGGAAAGGTGGGTTGGGCACCTCCCTTCTCACCCAGCAGGTCCTTTTCAGAAGCCATGGCTGTGTTTCATCTGCTTGGTTGCTCTCTGCTCCTTTCACTCCTGTCCAAGAGGCTGGACTGCAGCCTGGAGGCAAAGGGTGATGGCAGAGCCTGTCATGGGGGTGTCTGGCCTGTGCAGGAACAGAAACTGCCTTCCCCAGTGCCACCCACCCCAGTGCAGCCGCTTTCTGAGACAGGAGACTTTGGTCTTGGGCTGTGGAGCATGGTCGCCCTCCTTGCTTTCAGTAGCTACCTGGGTTATCTGCACCCAAGTATCTTCTTCAGGATGGAGACCATGGGTCTGGTGTCTGCTGGGACACGGAGGATGATGTGTCCCCTCTCCCATTCTCTTTGGGCAGCCTAGTGCTTCACAGCACGTGACACAAATCAAGCTGGGCAGGGGGGACTAGAGCTGGTCCTACCCCCTGTTGCGGGGCTCCATAGGCAGCCTCCCCATGCTACTCACATGCTCCAAGGCTCCCACCCATAACAGTCCCTCCTCCCTCTCTGCCAGGACATTGCTTCTCAGCTTGGTCTCAACACAAAGGACCTGCAAGCAAAGAGGAAGAAGAAGTGTCAGGAGAGGGGCCAGAGGGGCTGCAGGGGCTGTGGGTCCTGACCAGGGCTGAGGGATACTCTTTTCCCGGGGGCTGAGAGCTAGAGACTCGCTTTCCAAGTCCCCTCCCCAGGCAGAGCCGGGAGAGTCCCCGGGTGCTGCTGCAACCCTCCTCACCCTCCCATGGCCTGGCCCAGGCTCAGGGAGAGCACAAATCCCCCTTGTTTCAGCGAGAAAATAGAGGCACAGAGCGCGCCACAGTCCTCCTCTGTTACCCAGCTGGCTGCGCCGGAGCCAGCGGGCGCAGGGCTCTCTGCGAAGATCCCACTGTCTTCCCCGCCGGAGGTGAGCTCCCAAACGGACCCCCTTCACTCACCCCTTTAGACACCCCACAGCCCAATCTGCTGCAGCGGGAGGGCAGTGGCTGTGACAAGCCTTCCACCAATGCAGTCCTGCAACCAGATCACAGCCTGGTGACAGGGCTGTTTGCTCAGACCCTGGGACAAAAACACCTCAGGAGCCAAAGTCCCCCCAGTGCGGTCTTGAGGGCAGTGTGGTGGTCCAGACCCAGCAGGAGGGTCCCTGGGAGAGCAAACAGCAGGAGGACCCTGTGTGTGTGTGTGTGTGTGTGTTCATCTTTTCATCCCATTTTTAGAATGTTTTGGGCAAACCAGATGCTGCTGGTGAGTCCTTGCCTGCTCGTGCTGTCACAGAGCCCCTGGGCTGCTATGTGGGGTGGCCAGTGGCAAAGGGAAGGGCCAGTCCTGCTGCAGGAGGGCCATCTCCTGCCCGGGAGAGCGGCTGAGGCAGAGCAGGTGAAGGTTTTGGAGAAGACTGCTCGGCTAAGGAGCATCCGTGGGGCCCTCACCTCTATCCTGGGTGAGGTCTCCTGCTTGCCCAGCTTTAAGAGGAGGGATGTAACCCCAAAACATCAGCAGGTGTGTTCTTTGCACAAAAGCCTCAGCAACTGCCTCCAAGCATTCAAAAGCAAAGCTGAGCATGGTTCCCAGCTGGATCTACAGGAGAGGACCCCAAGCCAATCTTGGGCTGCGGTTCTGCAGGGGAGGGGGGGGGAGCTGCCTAGGTGAGCAACTTGCTCCAGAGCAGGGCCTGGAGGTGGGAAGTGTTTGCCATCTGCTGGAGAACTTCCCCATTTGCAGGGGCAGCAGGTCCAGCGGGAGCATTGCACGGAGCCCTGCCAGGGACCCTTGTGCCGGGGGTGGGACAGGCTGCACCCCCCAGGGCAGGACATGGCGAGTTTGCTTTGCCTCTGAGGTATGAGACAGCCTGTGGCTGCTGGAATGCAATCACTGAGGAAAGTTTTCTGTGTATGATTTGGCATGTGCAGGGTTGTGCGTAGGAGAAGAGTGTGGGTGGTGGATGAGGCAGGAAGCCATGTAGATGTGGAGATCCAGTCTATCCCTGTCTTCCCTTTATGATATGGGCATAACCCAACGCTCACCAGTTCTTCTGTGGAACTTTGTTTTCTAGATTACTGAAATCCTGCTGTCCGGCAGACGTCACACATACGTCCAACTGAGGACAACAGGAGGCAGACTTTGCAAGTACAAAGTACCACTTAATGCCAAGTGCTCAGCAGTGTCAGGTCCTGGATGTCTCAAAGCCAACAGCCAAATGTTTTTTCTCTTAGTTTGTCTGCTGTAGCTACAGCAGCCACGCAGTTACCAGCGCTGCTGGGCAAACCCTGCTCAGCTCCGGGCAGGTTGGTGCTCAGTGCTGAGGGCACCTTCAGGGAAACAATGGTATATACGTGTGGCTGTAATTCGGCGAAGGCAGCCTGCGTCTGTCCTTGGAAATGCTGCCACATTTCTCTGAGGGCCACGTCCTGACACGGCAGCCAGCCGCCTCCTGCTCTTCAGGCTCTTGGTCCAAAAGTGAGGCTTTTCTAGGCACCCCAGCTTTGTCTTGGAAAATGGCACCAACTGCATCAATATATTTCTGCTTTGCTGTGTGCTTAGAAACTGCTGGTGTCTTTCTGCTGACATTTACCAAAAATATTCATCTGGAGGCATATCCTGATATATAAATTTCAGTCCAGGGATTTCAGTGCAATTTCACAAGCTGCTCTACAGATCTTACAGTCCTGTAGGACCAGTTGTCCTGGAGAATCAAATATGAACCATCCCAGAGGATGCAGACAAAGGGTCCATCTAGCCCAGCCTTATTATCGTTAGATGTGTCCACATCAGACCCCTTGAAGAGGAAGGCAAATACTTGTGCTGCCTCCCTTGGGTGCACTTCCAGCCTCCAACCATTCTCATTTTAAAAATCTTCTCGAGTTTATCACTTTGAAATCCAAGCCCTGACTCAGACACATGGAAATTTCCTTGCGATCACCATGTCCCTTGGCAAGGAGCTCCTCATATGAAAAGCTGCTTCCTTCTGTTCATTTCAAACCTAGCTGTTGCCAGGTTCATTTGGTGGTTCATGGTTCTTGCTCTGGGAGAGACAGTAAATAATCACTATTTGCCTCTCTTTCTAGGCCACTCATCATTTTGCCGACTTCAATTATATCCCCCCTGGCAAGGTTCCCTTTCCCATGCTGTAAAGTCTTGATCCCTCTGGAAAACACCTCTTCTCCTCTGAGATCTTGGAGCTGCACCACCCTGCGATCACTGGCTACCTCCAGTCACTCTCTTTCTGTTTCCAGCTGGTTTTCTGCAGTTAAAACCAGTTACCCACATTAGCAATCTGGCAGCTCCTGGGGCACTGCGATAATGCGTTCCCCCAGACATGACTCCAACACAAGAGTTGGTGTGGTGGAGCAGGCTGCCTTCAGGGCTAAGAAAAGACTTCCTCCTGCATCCCAAATCTATTCTGGTGATGGATCCAAAGATACCATGTGTGGTTTCTATCGAAAACTGAAACACACCATAAGGCAGAGGTTTTACAGACTCCATAAATAGCTACTATTTAGGATGTATGATATGGAGGAGGTTTTAGAAATCAAAATATTTAGAGATTTGAATTATTTGTGTTGGCAGGAAGGAGCAGCCAAGACTGAAATACAAAACCTTCCTTCAAGGAAGGAACAGAGTTGAAGAAAACAGTGAATAGGGGGAATAACAAAGGTGTCAAAACCTCCAGGAATTCCTTTTGCAGTGAATGGAAGCAGGAAACACAGCCCAGTATATCTGAAAGGAGAGAGAATTCATTGACAATGTCTAGGTACGTTTATATTCCTGATAGAAAATATTGATTTTTCAAAATGAATCTTGACATTTCCATCACACCCATATTTGAATACTGCAAGAACATCCAGAACATTCAGCTAAAAGCAGCTCCAAGCTGGGCTGTGTTGGTGTGAGCTGCATCAGCAAGGATGTCTCCAGCTCATTCCCCAGCCTGTTCTCCTCCTCTCAGTTTTATTCTAGTCCCTGTGTGGAGATGTGTAATGGGAACATTAAGATTGGTCTGCATGGTGGGTGTGTGCAAATGTTGGATCTGAACACACTGGTAGAAATGACAGGAGCAGGGGAATGAACGTGGTAGACGTTGGTGGCACCTAGGTTAGCAGGTCATCATGATCACCTCATCTCATCTCGATCTGATCTCAGTCACATCCCTCGTTTCCCAGTCTGCCACTCAGTCATGTCTGTCTCCAAGCCTGTTCCTCGCGCCCCCAGCCTCAATCTGCTGTCTGTTGCCTCAGGCAGGGCTGTCAGTTGTGGTCTGTTCTCTTGGGCATGTCAAGCTGTCATGTTTCTTGTCTCAGACAGCACGTCCATGGCCAGCCCCATGGGGACAAGGGTGTGCAAGGGGACCTGCACAGTCCCCACAGCTCCTGCCCATACACCCTTGCTCCCTGCCCAGGAGCCCAACTTCAGCTACAGCTTCCCCAGCATCCCTGAGCAGCAACTGGGGAAAAAGGGTGCCAAGAGCTCCCAGAGGTGGGGGAAGTGTGGGTGCAGGGTGAGAGCAGTCGCTTGTGGATTGGCTGGAGGTGTGGCATGGCTGAATTGGAGATGGGATGGAGGCGAGCTGCTGTGTCTCTGCCCCAGACATCCTGGGAGCACAGATGGACCTGCGTTGCAGGAAGATCTGGGACGGGGAGGCAGAGGGAGTGCAGGAGAGCTGTGGATTTGGGACGGTGATTTGGCACACACCTTCCTTCCAGGCTAGCCCTGCTGCTGTGGGTGCTAATGTCTTATGCTGGGTGTGCTGCAGCTGGCCTGGCCCCTTCCTGGAGGGGGTGGGGGGCAGCCATCACCCCCAGGCTCCCTGCTAGACTAAGCCAGGTGCTTCAGGCAAGATGAGCAACTCCTGACAGCTCAAGGGATGGACCAGCAGCAGGCTGACATCTTCCTAGCCCCACTCTGTGCGGTGTGAGGGTGGTTGGATCCAGCCCAGGACATTGGTGGTGGGACCTCATGCCCCTGGAGGTGCAAGGTTTCGTCCCAGTGTCTGAATGGGCTCTGGAGAACAGGACAAGGGGGATTATAGAGCAGGCAGGATCCCAGATGAATCTGAACATCCTCCGCTGTTGAGAGTGGGGTACTGTGGGTCCTTCTCTGCCACAGGCAAGTAAAGCCTGAGCCTTGATTCGGGCTGTCTTGATTCCCTCTCACTCTGGGAGCTTAACCCCTCAGCATGACCTGGGGTGGCAGCGATCCCGGCAGTGAGGAAAGAGAGATGCAGGGAAGCAAACGGCTGTGCCAAAGCCTTCACTGCTGCAAAGGCAAAGCTGGGGACTGAGCTACCATGGCTGCTGAGGAGCCATGGGGTGTGGGCTGCCTGGGGGCTGCCTTCTTGCTGTGTGGTGGAGGTGCCTGTCCCTGCTAAGGAAGCGTCTTTCCAAAAGCCCCACTGCAGCGTGTCCTCTGGGGTCCCAGGGCTCTGCAGGCACCTCCCGGCTGCCCACCCTTCAGGCTTGTGGGAGCTCCCCACCTCCATGGCAGTGAAGGCACCCACGTATGCTCTCACCCTGCCTGGTAACAGAGCGTTCCAGTGAAACAAAAGGCCCTGTGTAAAACAAGTCCTGCAATGCCACCTAGCCCACATTTTCAACAACTAAGGTTTAAGGGTCATCAAGCATTGGAATGGGCTGCCCAGGGAAGTGGTTGAGGCACCATCCCTGGAGGTGTTCAAAAGATGGGTTGACAAGGTGCTGGGGGACATGGTTTAGTGATGTTTTTTTGTCAGAGTTAGGTTGATGGTTGGACTAGATGATCTTGAAGATCCCTTCCTACCTAGATGAT
Source organism: Xenus cinereus (assembly GCA_025774025.1). NCBI lineage: Eukaryota > Metazoa > Chordata > Aves > Charadriiformes > Scolopacidae > Xenus > Xenus cinereus. The sequence goes on along the minus strand of JAOXJK010000006.1, from coordinate 10,744,365 downwards.
TCTATGATTCTATGATTCTTCCATGGGCATGTGGGTCTGGTCTTCATCTCCCTTCAATTTCTCGTGACCTTCTGGGTCTGGCTTCTTGATTATTTTTTTTTTTTTTTCCCCCACTGTACCCTACCTACCCATTGGTCCTCTGCTGAGGACCTGTCCTGGGGTTATGTTACCCCACGGTGCCTGATGCTCAGCAGGGAGGGCGAGCGACAGGGGCTGAGCTCCCCTGCTGGGGCTCAGCTCGGTCTGATGGAGATGAGACCAGACAGGGAGGGATGGGGCATGAGAGCAGCGCCTGCCCCAGGTGAGATGTCACCTGGTTGAGGAGGGTTTGGGCTATAAAGCCTGGGGATGCGCAGGTCTGGCCGTGTGTCAGGCTCGGTCCTTGCCAACCAAAGAGGCAAGATCCAGTCTCTTCTAATATATTTCTTTAAAAAAAAAATATATAAAATTGATGCGGTAATGAATCAGGGCAGAAATAGGGATGGAGAAGGAGAAGGACCAGCTTCTGGGTGCGGAGGGGAGGGTGCTACCCTGTGTGTCCGGGTGGGATGCCTGGAGCTCCCTCGCCCCCCGGGAGAGCTGCTGCCGTGCCCAGGCAGAACGCACAGGCGAGATAAATCCTGAAGGCGAATCCCCCCGGGCTCCTCCGGTCGGGCACTCCTTAGTGGTTTTATGAGAAATCAATAATGCTTTTGCATGGTTATAATCGTAAAATAAGTACAATTTATAGCTGCTGCCGGGGCCAAAAGACTTCTTCCGACGTACGAGGTGCAGAGGGAACGGCACAAAAACACTTTCCCACGGTGTTTCCCTTTGCATCGGGGCTGCAAACCTGCTCCTTCGTCGTGGTGGGGGGAAGACCCCTGTTTGCAGGGGGGCATGGCCATCCAGGGTGGGGTGCCCGTGTCCGTGCCCACAGTCACACTGTCCCCTTTCCCCCGCAGCCCGCCGGCAGGTGGAATGGGGCAGCCATGAACGGCGATGCCCTGTGCCAGGAGCCCTCCTCCCCGCTCCCCGACTGGAGGGAGTTCTGCGAGCTGCACGCCCAGGCGGCCGCCGTCGACTTCGCCCAGAAGTTCTGCCAGTTCCTGAAGGAGAACCCCCACTACGACACCCCTGGGGCAGAGACCTCCTTCTCCCACCATTTCGCCGCCAACTTCTTGGACATCTTCAGCCTGGAGGTCAGCCGGGTGTTTGTGTCCGACTCTCCCACCAAGTACAACATCGTGCCCTTCGTGGGGCTGCAGAACTGCCACGTCCCCTACGGACGTGAGGTCGCCCCAAGGAAGGAGGAGACTTCCACCGAGTCCCTGGACAGCATGGACGCCCCGTTGGGCACGGGACGGTACCTGAGCCCAGCTCAGCAGGTGCAGGCACGCAAGGTGTCCTCCTACGGCCAGTCCCGCAGCTCGGAGGACGTCTCCATCCACGCTGCCACCAAGCCCAAGTTCAAGAAAGGCTTCTCCTTGAGGAACATGAGCTTGTGTGTGGTGGACGGTATGAAGGAGATGTGGCATCGCAAGTCCTCTCCGGAGCCGGGCGCTGAGGCTGCCCCAGGTGGCCGGAGAGCCGAGAGGGAGCCATGGCCAGCCGGAGGGGGCAAGGAGCCCAGTGACCCACGGGAAAAATGGACCCACAAGCTGCGCCTGTCCAAGGTGCCCTCCTCCAAGGTGGAGCAGGTGGACATCCAGAGGGAGGGGACGCTGCGCTACATGGTGGCCGACGACACGAACTGTGTGGGGAGCTCGCAGTGGCAGAAGTGCCGCCTCCTGCTCCGGAAAGCGGTGAAGGTGGAAGGAGAGAGGTTCCTCCTTGAGTTTTACGTCCCTCCGAAGGTAAGTCCTGGCTTTTCTCCGCTGTTGTTTTTCTGAGCGATTCAAGCAGCAGTTGGGCTTTGCTTGAGGCTTTTCTTATCTCCGCTGCTGAGCTGGGATGAAATCCAGCTCTGCTGCAGAGTGGGGTTTGGTGCCGGGTGGCTGAGATGCGAGCGGAGGGGACAGCATCACTGAAAACCATCCAACCTGCAGGCCCCAATTGCTGCCAGTCACTGGGACATGGCCACCTCCTTCCCCACAGCCCTTGGGAGAGATTCTAAAGCCTCTGCCAGGTCCTTAGGCCCCTAGATATCATCAATCTTCCTGGAAAAGCTAATTTTCCCATCAAGATGTGGGGTGTCCAGGCTATCCAGAGGTTTTCTTCTCTTCCCAATGTGTTGCAGAGACATGTGGTTGACTGGTGGTTCACACAGCAGCAGTATGGCTGGGATTGCTGCCTGGCCTTTGTGCTTTAGCTCTCAGGGTTGCTAGTCCACTTTCTGAAAGCAGTTGGGTTTGGTTTTTTCCTTTTAAAAATAATAATTCATTTGGAATAATTTTGCATCTGCAAGGCCACCTCCAATGCAGCTTTTGGTGATGGGGGCAGAAGGTGCCAGTGATGCCTTCTGGGGCTGAAGCATCACTACCATGAATGGGTTTTGCAGCTCTCCTCCCAGACAGCCCCAGCTACTCTACCCTCCTGGGCAGAGGAACACTTGATTATTATTCTTATTACCCACAGTATCACTTTTCCTTGCCTGCAGCTGTTCTTCTGAAATTTCAACAAAAGCTTCAAAAGCAGGAGCTGTTTTTTATTGCGGTGTGTCCTCCCTCTCCTTCTCACACGCGTTTCACCTGGGTGCGGTGCAGGGAAACGTTGTCCCTCTTTTCCTGGGGGGGGAAGGCTGAGCGGTGGAGCCCTTTGCTCAAGAAACGTGGATTGTGAGACCTTCAGTCTCCTTCTTGCCGCGGGACTGCCTCTGCTCCTGGGCTGAGCAAAGGGATAATTTGTGCTGCCAAACCCTCGCCTGCGCTAACGCCGTGATTGTGCCTCGTCTGTGTTGTGTGTTCGCCTCTCTGAAGAGCACAGGGCAAATAACAAGCCGTTCCCTGGGGCTTTACTAGCTGTGTGTGTTGGTAATGAAATCTCAGGTTATTTAAATACCTAGGGAAGGAAAAAAAAAAAATCTCATTTACTTCATCTTCTCCAGGACTTTCCTGTTTGCGCTTCAGTCCCTGGTAGTGATGCCATCACGAGCCATCGTGCCGGGCACGCACCCAGGGCTGCAGCTCTGTGGGTCTCGGTGTGCTCTGAACCCCTGGTAGCCCTCTGTTTTGGTAGAGGAATGAATCCATTCCTTACACATAGGGACAGCGGGATAGCTCATATTTTTAAACAGCATTTTCTATTTTTCTGTGGCCAAAATGAACCTTGGCACTGTTGGTGTTAGTCCTCTCACCTCACCATTGCCATCTCTCCTGATAAAATATAAACGGTGAGTTTAAACTGAAGTGCATCTCTCTAGAGTGGCTCGGCGCTGGTACGGATGGTGGTGCGTCGCTGGTGGCTGGATCGGGGGGGCTTCCTCAGCCCAGGGACCGCACGAGACATGGCTGGGATGGAACCCCCATTTCCATGATTCACGGAGGATCCGGGGAACCCAGCGGGTGCGGGCTGCTCAGAGCAGCACGAGAGTCATCCCCACCAAAGGGGCAATAAACTCAGGTTAAAATGGAACAACTGCTGCTCTTAAAACATTTAAGAGAGTACTCAGAGAGGGATTTTTTTTTTTTTAGTGTGTCTTGATTTGCCTCTAAAAATCAATTTTGAAATGATTTTATGGCAACTTTTATGAACGTTGTCTGCTCTCCTGTTGTAATCACACCCCACTTTGGTTTACATCTTTCTCCCCTCATCCCATCTTGCTTTCCATCTGGCAAATGATTCAGCTGGAAAAGTGGCACCAGCCTGGCACAGCTGGAGGAAAGCTGCTTTTTGCTGCAGCAGCCCACAGGTTTGCTTTTGTGTAGGTTCTACAAAAACTATGGTCATGTATGTAAATCTTTAAGGGGAAGAGCCCTCCTGGAGAAGTCCCTTCTCTGGCTCTCCGGTGAAGTGACACCATATTTTCTTTCCTCTCAAAGCAGCTGCCTCCATCTTCCTGACCTTCTCCCGTGCAAAGAACAAGAGGCAAAAATTCTCCAGGGCAGGGCTGAGCCCCACACAGCCCGAGAGACATCACTGGGGCCTGGGGCTGGTGGAAATGAAACGACCTGGAGGCAAAAAAGCAGTTCCTGTTCTCTCTCTTGGATCTATTTTTTCCCCCCCAAAAAATGGGAACTGAACCCATTGTTGGTAACCTGTAGCGTGGTGCTCATCACAGTGAGGGTGGCAGATCCCTGGAAGAGGCTGCCCAGGGAGGGTGTGGAGTCCCCTTCTCTGGAGATCTCCAAGCCCCACCTGGATGCTCCTGAGTGATGTGCTCTGGGCAGCCCTGCTTTGGCAGGGGAGTTGGACTGGATGATCCCTAGAAGGTCCCTTCCAACTCTGACAATCCCGTGATCACCAGCCTCATCCCATCCTGTTCACCCAAGGCACCAGGCACAGGTTTCGGTGACTAAATCGTATCTCCGCTTCCCGCAGCCACGATGCTCAGAATCCCGGAGCCCTGGAAGGGACCAGCCCCGGAGAACAGCTCAGCGGGCTCCTTTGGGGGGATTTGTTATAATTAAAACAAATATCTGGGGAATTTGTTGCTCAGCACAGATTTGAGTGGGATGCACCGGGTCGTGCCCCCCAGCAATTGAGGCTCCAGCGGGTGCTGGGGCCCTCGGGGGAAATTCATTTTCCTTTATTTTAATGTAATTAAAATCCCCTGCCTGGCTAAAGCTGCCGCGTCGCAGCTTCTCGGTTGAAATGCGACTTCTGCACCAGATAAATGGGGCATCTTCCTGGGCCACTTTCGGCACGGGAAGCCTCCCCCGTCCGACCGCACAGTTCTCCCGTGGCGTATCTCCATCGGGAGAGGGTTTAAAAAGGAGAGGAATAAGTGGTCTTGGCAGAGCTGGCACATCAGCCCGCGCCGGAGCAAGGAAGAGGTTTGGCAGTTAAACGCACTAACCTCCCTATCTTCCACCGGGCCTCCTCTTGGTTTAATTAAAAGAGCTTGGAGTTATCAGGCACATGAGGGAAATCAATTCTTCCCCCCACCCCTCCCTCCCCGTAATAACCGTGCAGGCTGAGCTGTGATCTTGCCTCTCTGAGAGCCCCGCTGCGTTGTCCCCCGGGAGAGTTTGATTCAATTGAGCGACTTTTTTTTTTTATTTATCGATTTCTTTTAATTTCTTTCTTTCTTTTTTTTTTTTTTTTTTTTCCCCCCGCTCCCTCTTCCCAGGCTTCCAAACCCAAGGTGAGCATCCCGCTCTCGGCCATCATCGAGGTCCGCACCACCATGCCGTTGGAGATGCCCGACAAAGACAACACCTTCGTCCTAAAGGTGAGAGGAGGGTGGCAGTGGTGTGGATCCCACCGGGGACCCCATCCAGCCCCCGTTGCCTTGGTTCTCAGAGCCAACAGTGCTAATGCTCCCCATGGGACCCCTGCCTGCCCCCCCAAAAATGATGCAACTTCCACCTGATTCACGGTTATTTTGGGATCGAGCTGTTTGCCTGGCTTTCACCATGGGGTTTTGCTTCTCCTTGTCACCAGGAGACTGGTTAAATTAGTGTCCAGAGACATTAATTGGTGCCCATGGTTTTGTGACCGCCACTGCCCTGGATCGGTGGCACGTGGTGGCCGTTTCGTTGACATGGCAGTGTGGGGCCACCAAGGCCCTGGGAATCAACCACCCCATGCAAGTCTGGGGGCATGAGCAGAGAATGAAAGTCTTTCTCTCCAGAAATCTCTCCCGTATCGTGCAATTAATTAGCTTAATGCTCCCTCCTGCTCTGCCGAAAGGCAGCAGCCTGTCACAGCAGAGCGGGGCTGAATTTTGCAGGGTCTCGGCTCGGGGCATGATGTGCTGCTGGGATGATGGATGTGTTGTTGGAGATGTTTTTTCTCTCCAGCTAATGAGGCTGTGCCTCCCAGCTTGTGCTAATGGACTCATGCTCTCCATCAGAGCTGTTGGATGTGCCCCGCTGGGAGGTAGCACATGTACGTGGGGAACACCAGCATTTTGAGGATTTCTGTGTCCTACCTCTGCTAAAAAAAAAACTTTGCTCCTTAATGTTTCTCCCTAAAAGCAGGCGGCAAAGGCAGAGTGGAGAGGCCAGGCTTCCTGGCTGAATGAACCTGCTTAAAAGCTTAGAAAACTGTGAAAGCAGAGGAAGGATAAAATTGAGCCTGGCTTCATGAAAGCTGCCTGCGCCTGGTGGCCCATCTGACCCCAGCACATGTTTCTGTGGGAAATCGCTCTCTACCAACCTAACTCCTTGTAAAGTTCCAACGCCTTCTCCTGGCAGCCTCCTCTGGAGCATCCTCCCTGCCCCAAGGACTTCTTACTGTTCAACCTCAACCTCTGTTGAGGTTGGTGTCCACCATGGACACGGAAGCTAATTCAGCTGTTGTCTTCTGTGCCTCAAAGACCAACCTCGTGGTCATCTTATCTCCAGACTGACCAGCCCAAGGTCCTCCCTGCTTTCCTTGTGGGCTCTGGAGAGAGTGTGCCCCAAGGTATACGTGGTGCCGTGGCCAGGAGTGGATGGGAAGGATTGCTTCTCCTTTGATTGCTTCTCCTTTCTTCTTCCTCTTTACCCAGCCCAAGTTGATCTAGTTGGTTTCTTTGTATCCTAATGACGATGTTGACTCATACGCAGCTTGTGTTCTGGTGTAACCCCTTGATGCTTTTTGCAGAACCACTCTGGAGTCACAGTTCCCCAGCCCAGACACCCACAGCGATTGGTGTGAACCCAGAGCTCGCCCGTGCCCTTGAGCTGGGGGCTGGCTTGGGCTTTTTCTCCCACAGAGCATTTCTCAGCTTTGACGAGTTCATTTGAATTCTTGTCTCATCCTCCAACACATTTCCAATGTGGTGTCATCTGTGAATTGATTAGACATCTTCTCTTTGCTTTTGTCCTAATCGTTACTGAAGAGCAGCATGCACGGAGAGTCCTTGATGTGAAGGAGCTTCTAGCGTATCCCTCAGCTTTGATCGTTAGCCATCGATAACCCATTAAGCATCGATAACTGCTCTTGGAATATGGCTCATCGGCTACTTGTGATCATGTTTTCTAGATTCCCTTACAAGTCTCATCTCAACCATGTCTTCCTACCTGCCTTGATGGAGTGTCCATCAGTGTCCAAAGGGTGGCCAATGCCAAGGATGTGGCACTGCTTCTCCCCCGTCCCTGGAGCCGTCATGAGCAAGTGTAGATGGGTTTGTCAGGGTTGGGTCGTGGCAGATCCCTGCTGGGGGGGATTCAGCTCTAGGGAGCTCCCTGGGTGCCTGTGGAGGGTTGGTTTCTCTGGCTGCTGGAGGGGAGGGCTCTGGGCTTGCCCTCTTTCCATCTTCTGGAGCCCAACATGCTCTCTCCACTCCCACCGCTAATGGCCCTGTGACTGCTTCAGCCATTTGTTTAATTACCCTGGGGAATGCTCCAAGCCCCACCGATTTGGAAATGCCTGACTGACCAGGTTCCCTCCTGCTCTGTTCTGGCCGGGGCACTTACCCCGCTGCGGGGTTAATTGATTGCCATCGATCCTTTGAGCGAGCCGAGGCAGCGAGTACAGTACGGAGCCCATCTGTTCGCTTCTCCTCCCCTGCTGCCCCTCTCCTGTCACTCCAGCCAGCCTTTGCCCTCCCTTCCCGGCTCTCAGCACAGGATGCTTTTCCCCTGTTCCCGACATCCTTTATTATTTGGGGCTCATTTTCTGCCCCAGCCCTTCTTGGTGGGACGTCTATAGAATCATAGAATCGTTTAAGTTGGAAGGGTCCTTTCAGGTTGAGTCCAACCATCAACCTAACACTGACAAAAACCATCACTAAACCGTGTCCATCACCACTATGTCTGCCCATCTTTTAAATACCCCCAGGGATGGCAATTCCACCACTTCCCTGGGCAGCCTGTTCCAGTGTTTGATAACCTTTTTGGTGTAGAAATGTTTTCTAATCTTTTTCCACCATCTTCTTGGCGCTCTTTTGCATTCCCCCTTTGCTGCCTGTACTCGTGGGGGGAATGAATCTCCCCTCGATGTCGGGGTCCAGATTGGAGGGGTAAGAAAAGGAGCTGGGTGCTGTGGTTTCCCTGCTGCCTTCCCATGGGGTTGATGTCAAGCCCGAATCTCGACCTTCCCACGCAACATCCCGCACTCTGGCAGGTTACGATGGGTGGAAAACCCCCTGCCATGTTCCAGGAGGCCAGGCTGGAATAATTTCTCCCGTATTGCCTAAAAATTAGCAGGCAGCGTGTCCCCACTGCCTGTCGGACACCAAGCACATGCTTTTCTTCTTTTTTTTTTTTTTTTTTCCATTGCACAAGCAGACGCTTGCAAAATACCCGAGCCCTGCACGTGTTTTTCTTGCTGTCGTGCTCTGCATGACAGAGCAGCCCTGTTTCCCACACTGGCTTCATGCACTGCCCTCAGAAAGCCAGGGAAGCTCCTTTACTCTGGTTAAACATAAGGGGAGTGGGGGGTACATCTTTATTCCTCCCCTCCAGCTCTGCTCGGGGCATCGTCACCCATGCACGGCCCCAGGATGGCACCGCTCTGCACACCCTGCTTATTTTCAGGAGGGTGATTCAGTTGTTTGTGATTAATTTAATTAGCTGGGAGGTTGTCTCGGCTGGCAATGCGATACCCTCCCGGAGTCAGGGCTGCCTTGCCAGCTGGGGAACGCGATGTATAAGGGGTGCGGGAGGGATGTGGGGAAACCTGCCCGAGGCACAAGCATCACATGGGGTGGCTTCTTGAGTCCTGCTGCCCCCGTTGCTGGTGTGGGGCTTTTCTGGGCCCTCCCTGGTCCCAGAAAGGCTCAGCTTCTTTGAGCTTGCAATTTCATAGAATCATTCAGGTTGGAAAAGACCCTTGGGATCATCGATTCCAACCATCTACCCTACTCTACAAAGCTCTTCCCTACATCATATCCCCCAACACCACATCTAAGCGACTCTTAAACTCATTCAAGGATGGTGACTCCACCACTCCAACCACCTCCCTGGGCAGCCTATTCCAGTGTCTGACCACTCTTTCTGTAAAGAATTTCTTCCTAATGTCCAGTCTAAACCTAATCTGTTGCAGCTTGAATCTATTCCCTCTTGTTCTATCACTAATCGCTTGTGAGAAGAGACCAGCACCAACCTCTCTACAATGTCAAGTAGTTGTAGAGAGTGATGAGGTAGCCCCTCAGTCTCCTTGTCCTCAAACTAAACAGTCCCAGCTCCCTCAATCATTCTTCGTACGATTTATTCTCCAGGCCCTTCACCAGGCCTCGTGAAGGCTATTTTGGAGGCTCTTTTGCATCCTGATTTTTCTTTTAATTTTTTTTCCTGTTCAAGTGGGTTTCTCTCCCACCCTGTTACCATCAGAAATCAGAAGCCTCGTGGACCAGCAGACGGAAAAGATAACGGAGGAGAGGTTTTAAACTCCTGGGTTTGAGGGTCTGGCAAGATTTTTGGGGCGATGAGAGGGCAGCGTGGCTTCTGCTCTACCTGTGCAGGGCTAGTTTTTGGAGGATGCTGAGGCACCCCAGAGGCGAGGGGTGCTCTCTCTGCTGGTGCATGGGGGCCGTGCACCCCTGATGCCTCTGGCCAGGTGTGGTTTTGCAAAAAAAAAAAAACAAACCACAAAACAAAAGAGCAAAAAAATACCCTTGTGATGCTTTTGCTGATAACGGTGGGGTGGGGATTTTCCTCCAAGCCCTGGCTTTGGTCAGGGATCACGGCTCAGACACATCAAAGCGTCTCTGTGGGGCATCCCTTTGCTGGGGATGCTTGCACTTATCCTCTCCTGTTCAACCGAGGTGCTATTCAATAGCAGCAAGTGAATGGGGGGGATCCGGCTGGGTTATGGGGTGTGTTTTACCCCAGGGAACCCTGGCTGCAGCCTGACACTGTCCCACGTGTCCCGCAGGTGGAGAACGGGGCCGAGTACATCCTGGAGACCATCGACTCCCTGCAGAAGCACTCCTGGGTGGCAGATATCCAGGACTGCATCGACCCCGGGTAAGGTTTGCTGTCGTGCCCTCGCCACCCAGCACGGGTTATTACCCCTGATGCAATTTTTGCTGCTCGGGGTGTTACAGAAAGTCCCTGACTCGTGTCAGCAGAAGTCTGGGGGCAAAGTTAGCAGCCTGTGTGTGTCAGAGGTGCAGCCTTGCAGAGGGCTGGCCGCTTGCTCACCCTTTCCTGCTCTGCATTGCCTCGGCCAGGCAGAGGCAGGTTACCCGGGAACGCAGCCCTCACTGTGGGAACCACTTAACACTCACCCTCTGAAGCTTTTATACCGTATTTGAGCTATTTTCCATGCTTTTTCCCAGTTCAGCATCTGTAGTACGTTTAAGATTCTGCAGGCTAAATTGATTTATTTATGTTTCTATCGTGGTGGTGTTAACGCTGCCATGGGGGTCGTAACAACCCTGCTAAAACTTCTCCTCTGCTTTAGGTGACACCATAGGGAGGTTTGTGTGTCCGCTGCTGCTGCCCTTCAGCTGGCTGAGACACGATCAGCCCAGGCAGTCCCCGGGCTACGGGGAAACCCCAGCGCTGCCCTTCTTGGCACAGTTTAGGAAAAACAAGATGCCCGAGCTTGCAGAGGCGAAAACCTCAAGCAAACCTGGAACGGGGGCTTGGAGAGGTTCCAGCTCCCTCCAGGCTGTCTTTGCCCCCTTCTGCCCAAGAGATGTGGGTCGTGGCGGAGGCTGCGTCTGGCAGGGAGGGTGCATGGGCGGACTCCAGATCTGTGCTCCTTTTGTTCCTTTTTAAAATACAGAATTCAAGAAGTGACGCTTCTTGAGGCTGGGCTGCTGAGGGAGGCGAGGCTGGGAAAATACAGTCCTTTTCCTCCTGGGTGTTTGGATGCTGGTTTTCTACCCGGGGCCGTGGCCGTGCTCCCCTCCAGCCGCAGCAGAAGCTGCCGCTGGCAGCCTCCCAGCCTTTCATGTTTGCTTAGCACCCAGTGCGGTCCCGCTTCAGCCTCCGGACGTGACTGTAAAGCAAATAATAATGAACTCCAGAGCAAATAATAATGAGCTGTTTAATACACCGACACACACACGCTCGGTGCCAAGAATGAATTTTTCAGCCAGCTCCTGATGCTTTTTGCCAAGGGCTGCGTGCCGGAGCCGCTGCCCGAGCACCCGGCGACGGCTTTTCTGCCCAGCGCTGTTGGTTTTGGTTTCCTTCCTCCCTTCTTGTTTTTAACCGGCTGCAGCTGAATGACTCCCAATGGCTGATTCACTCACTGGCCGCTAAATAATTCAGCGGCTCCCTCGTGAGCCCTTATCGCTAACGCAGCCGCTTCCTCGCCGCCTGTGCCCACGTGGCCGCCGTTGAGCAAGAGTCGCCGTAGGCAGCGCCGGGATCTCGCCGGCGGCCAGGATTAAAAATAGGCTGTGGAGCAAGCAGGGAGAGGCGGGGGGCTTGCACAAGAAGGGAGCTGAAGTGCACGGGCAGGGGTCGGGCAGCAGGGATGCTCTGCGGGGGATGCACCTCTGCAGCCCCCCGTCCTTCCCCCCCAAGCTCTGCTCCCGCTCGCTGTCTCGCTCTGGGCCTCCCAGCTTGGGGTTGTTTTTTTTTTTTGGTGTCTTTTGGGGACGTAATTCCTGTGGGTTGGTAATTCCCTGTGCGGAGGATGAAAGCGAAAGTGTGTCCTCGGGTGGAGGGAGTGTGCGTGTGTGTGCGCGGGAGGCCTCGCTAAGCAAAGGGCTGAGAGTCAAGGCAACAGGTTTCCATCCAAACCAACAAGGCAGCAGCAAAATACTGGAGCTAGGACCGACCAGCACGACCCACGTAGTGAGGGCTTTCAGGGGTTTCATCCCTTCACACCGGTATCTCACCCCTAAAAAGCCACCTTGTTTTGCCAGCCGCTCTGCCTCTTGATGCTGGGGGTGCTTCTCCCCGTGGCAGCCCCTCCAAAGCGAGGAGCATTGGGACGTGCTCCCGGATTACAGCTGGAATTTTGTTTGGTGGAGTCCCCATCGCGTGCCTGTGAGCGGATGCGCCGTGTGTGTGTGTGTGTGTGTGTGTGTGTGTCCCTGCAGCGTGTGACCGTCTGCTCTGTGCTCTGCCCCCAGGGACAGCGGGGACGACATCGAGCTGGCGTCCTGCGCGCAGGGAGCCTGTCTGCCGGGCAGGGTGTCCTCCTGCAGCTGCGAGTTCCTGGCTGATGGTAAGGACCTACATCTGGGAAAAACACCCCCCAGGGAGGGTGGGTGCCAGCTCTGGTTTGGGGAGTCAGATCCCGCCAGCGATAAAGCGAAGAAGCCTGAAGCAGGTGCTGTGGGGATGGATCTTCCTCTGTCTCAATTGCCTTTCTCTTTGTTATGCTTGCCCCCAACCCGGGAAGGTGTCCCACCCCATTGAAAAACATTGATTTTGCCCCTGTACATCCTCATACGTGCAGAAAATCAAGTCCCTGTCTGCAGGCACTGGGGTCTCTGGGTCCCAGCCTCCAGCTGCACAGCCCCATCTCATCTCCGTGCCCAACCAAGGCAGGTCTGTGCCTCCCATCCCAGTCACACCAGGGGAAGGAAACCCAGCACAGGCTGAAAGGGAGCCCCCCGAGCTGCAGCGAGAGCTGTAACCTAGCCCTGAGGTGTCTCCCAGGAGCCAGACATGCTCCAACGTGGCTGCCTTCAGAGCAGGAACATCCCCGGCGTTGTCTGGTGATGCTGAGCTGTAAGCCTATCCTTCTGCAAATTCCCTTCCAGATGTGCCCAGGCCACCGGACAGATGTGCCCTGCCCGGCACTCACAACACCACCATGGCCACCCCTGTCCCTGCGCCCCACGGCCGGGGCAGGGACTCCATGGGGGAGCTCCTCGCCCACGTCCCGCTGGAGAGCTTCCTGCAGACGCTGGAGTCTTCCCCCACTGCCAGTGGGCATCTCGCAGGTACCGGGATGCAGCCCCAGTGCCTCCCTCTTGTGGGTGCACGGAGGGAGAGGATGAAGGGGTGGGAGAGGGCAATGTCTGGGTGCTCCCTAAAAACCTGCCGTCCCTTTGTCCAGGGGAGGACAACGAGGCGGAGGCAGAGATCAACCTTTCCGACTTCCCCTGGTTCCATGGGACTCTCTCGCGGATCAAGGCGGCTCAGCTGGTGCTCTTTGGGGGTGCCCGGAGCCATGGCTTGTTCGTCATCCGTCAGAGCGAAACGCGGCCAGGGGAGTACGTGCTGACCTTCAACTTCCAGGGGAAAGCGAAGGTGGGTGTCCTCTGCTTCTCCCTGACCATTAATGCCCTGCCCAGCACCCCAGGCTCCTTCCCACCCTTCTGGGGCTCTACGGGAAAGCGGGTGCCACACGGTGACCACAAACACAAAGCTCTGTGGGGAGCTGCACCCCAGCAGGGCATCCCTTGGGGCCACCTGCCCTTGTCCCCAAGAGCCCTCCTGCACCCTGCCCAGCCCCATCAGCACTTTCCCAGCTGGATGAGTGCCTGCCACGCGGGCATAAGGTTAAATACCCCACGGGAGCCCAGCGTAGCCTGGCACATCATCCCCTGCCACCTTCTTGCCTGCTCCATGTCCTGAAGTACACAGAGGCACTATAAAAATACAACTCATGTAGGTTTCTGCTGGGTCCCTTTGCTACCAGAGGGCACCCGATGCGAGAGGTGGGGGTCGGTCTCTTCTCCCAAGTCACAGGTGATAGGACTAGAAGAAACGGCCTCAAGTTGCGCCAGGGGAGGTTCAGGCTGGATATTAGGAAAAAAATTTTCACTGAAAGGGTTATCAGACATTGGAATGGGCTGCCCAGGGAGATGGTTGAGGCACCATCCCTGGAGGTGTTCAAAAGACAGGTTGACATGGTGCTGGGAGACATGGTTTAGTGATGGCATTGCAATTTGTTTGTTGTGTGGGTGTTTATTTTTGTCAGTTAGGTTGATGGTTGGACAAGATGATCTTTAAGGTCCCTTCCAACCTAGAAGATTCTATGATTCTATAACTGCCTGGTCTTGTCACCTGTCCTGCAAGAAGTATTGTGGATAGGCTGGGGGCTTCCCTAGCTTGTCTGTGTCACCAGGATTGGAGCTTCAGCCCCCCCAGCTGTACCCAGCTGCCCTTCTCTGGCTGCTTCTCTACGGTGTTCATCACCAGGAGGGGACAAATTTCTCCTGGGGCTGCAGCGAGCGGGGTTTTGCAGGAAACACCCTGCAGCAGGAAACAGTCCTATGTTATGAGCAAATCTCCTGTGGCTGACGGTGGCTTCTCCTGGTTGCGAGGGTGAATCTCACCCTTGCAATCCCCAGCTCACCTGCTGGCCCCCCTGCCCCTGCAGCACCTCCGCCTGTCGCTGAACGAGAGCGGGCAGTGCCACGTCCAGCACCTCTGGTTCCAGACCATCTTCGACATGCTGCGCCACTTCCACACGCACCCCATCCCTCTCGAGTCGGGCGGCGCGGCCGACATCACCCTCCGCAGCTACGTCGTGGCCCAGAGCCCGCTGCCCGGTAGGTACCGGGGCCGAGCCAGGGGCATGGCTGCATGTGGAGGGTTGGGTTGGTGGTTGGGTCGGTGTCTTGAGTGGACCGAAAAAGGACCAACCGATCCCTGGGACCTCCCCCTCCCTAAAGCTGTGCCCGTGCTGGTGTGCGTGGCTCTGGAGGTGCCCCAAGGTGGGTGTTATCCCATTGAAGGTGGGCAGAGGGGACCACAAGGCAGCAGGGCTGTGCTGGCGTGACCCATGTGTCCCCTGGCTGTGGGTTTCAGTCCCCTGGCTCAGGCAGGAGAGAGCAAAGGGGTCTGTGGGGCTCGGAGCATCCTGCTGTGGTGGGAGAGGGTGGACAAGGAGGGCTGGGGAAGGATGGAGAAGGGAGAGGGTGGGTTTGAGAAGGTGCCAGCGAGGGAGAAAGGGGAGGTTGAGCTCCCCCAGGCAGCGTTGGAGGGGTCAAGCTCCTGTCTCCCTTGCAGATGCTGGCCCCCCACCAGCCCTTGCGTCGCAGCCACCGGGCTGCCGGGTTGACCTGCCGCCTCCGCACTACTTCTGCAGCACAGCACCCACCGGCCTGCCAGCCCCACCGCCCACCGAGGGGGTGGCCGTGGCCCCTGCTGTCACTGTCCCTGCACCCTACCACCGCCTGGAGGGTGCCCTGGGCCCCCGGAGCCGCAGCGACAGCGCTGAGCGCAGGCAAGAGCCCCCCGCCACCAGTGCCGAGGACTACCACGAGGCTGACGGTGCCCGGAGCCGGACCCGGGCGGTGGAAAACCAATACTCCTTCTACTGAGCCCCCCATGCCCGGGGGCTGGGATGGTTGTGGGATACGGGGCACCCGTGCCCCTCACCGCTGCACCGGCCTTGCCACCTCCTCCTGCCACCAACCAGCATCCCAGCTGGGATGTCCCTCTCGTTCCCTGCCACTTTCGGGAGCTGCGTGAGCAGCAGGTGATGTCCCGGCTGGACCCGGTGCCAGCCCTGAGGTTGGGGCAGCGCTGGGGGTTTGGGAGGCTGAAAGCATCAGTGCCATTTTGGAGCTTGCAGCCTCTTCCCTTTCCCTTCGGACCAAGAGCTCTCCCGGGGCCGAGCCGGGCTCCCTGCATCTCCTCCCTGGGGATGTCCCTCCTGGGATGGCAGCACGAAGCTGTGACGGGCTCCTTCCTCCAGCCAAAGCACCTCGGCACATTCCCTCTGGGGCGAGAGCCCAGCGTGGCCAACATCCCTTCTGGCACCATCGCCCCGCAGACCAGCTGCCGAGGGGTTCTGGTGGTTCGGGATGACTGTGGAAGTGGCAGATCCCCACACGGAGGCTTTTCTTGCACACGCGGATCCGTGTGCCCGAGAGGGCAGCCCTGCAGAGGCGTGAGGGTTTGTCCAGGCTGGCTTTCAGGCTCCCTCTGGGGCACACATTTCCCACCCTCTGCCAGAAGGTGTTTTTTTTCCCCCAAAGCTTAATGAATTGCATTCAAGGAAGGTTTTTTTCCTCCTGTCCTGCCATGTCTGTTCCTTTGTCCTTTCCCTCCTTGCTGTACTGATGGAGAGTCCCTGGGTAACCCCTTTCTTCCTCCCTCTCTTTCTTGCTTTTTTCAAAACCTAAGCTCTCTGCAAGGGCATCAGCTCAGCCTTCTGCCTTCTCTCTACCGCAGCTAGGAAATATTTTTCCATTGCTCAAGGCAAACCTTGAAAAATATGACAACAGCCCTGCTTTGCATCAGTTGTTAGTCGTTCAGGATGTGTCGGGGGGGGTCAGACAGAAGCCAGGGGCTGTGTCCAGAGGTGAGGGACAGCCTCACCCTGCAGGTGCTTGGCTGGGCTCCCAGGAATGAAAACACTACACGTCTTCAGTAGATGCTATTGAAGATTAATTTTTTTTTTTAATTCTTAGAGAAATAGAAATGCCCAGGAAGAGCAAAAGGAGTGGGGCTGCTGCCAGGGGGGTGAACAGGCAGCAACACAACGGGGACAGGCCAGGCTGACTGCAGCGACAGGAAGGATTGCCCTCGCCGATGACTGAGGTCCCCTCCCTGGCAGATATAAAACCCTGCCAGCGATGGCTGTAGCAGCACTGCTGCTGGGAAGGACCAGTGGTCACCACTTCTTGGTGGCTTTCTGAAAGACCAGTGCAACCACGTGCACCTAGAGCAGAAAAAGGAGGTCCCTCAATAGAGGTGAACCCTGGAGGAGAGTGTGGAGCAGAAACCTGCTGTGGCCAGGTACAGGCTATGTTGTCGATGCTTTTCCTACTGGTTACTGAAGCCCTTGGGGTGGTTTTACTGGGATTGTGTGCCTCGTGTGGGGTGGGAGACCTTCTGAAGGGGCAGCTTTGCTTGCAGACAAAGCGCTTGCCCGTCCCTCTTGATTTGCATCATGCAGCTTGTCTTCCCCATCACCAGGACTCCTCGTGTGGCTGCCAGGCCTGGGTGACAGTGCTAGCAGGACCTGAGCGAGGTGGCTTCAAAGCATCTGGATAGGTCTCCAGGTAGAGCAGACCCCACTGTACCCAGCTAGAAGTTACCAATTAGTGCAAAGAGAGGTACGAGCCAAGCAAACCTAGCTCAAAACCCCTTGAGTTTACCTGGTGTCTTGGGTTGGGTCAAATTTATTTTTTTTTTAGGTGCCTTCTTTCCTGAGCTAGCAAAGCATGGCCCCAGTACCGGAGTCACGCTGGAGTGACTTGTCTTTCCCACTTCAAGAAGGCAGGGAAGGGGTCTCCAAGGCTCCGTGCCTCCTCCTGCTATGTGAGAACTGCCTTTCTGGCCCACAGGTGCATGAGATGAGGGCTGTGAATCTTGTTCCTGCAACATATGCCACCTTCTCCCCAAGCGCACAGCCCTTCAGAGGGCAGTAGGAGCAGTTTGCTCTGGTGGAGGTATTTCTCCTTCCTCAGTACAGCTAAAACCCAGCTCGGAGGAGCCCATGCACCAGGGAGAGGCCAGATGCTCTGGGCTGATGGGTTTAACGTGGACCTGCTTCCTTCACACACACGGTGAATGAGGGGGAACCTCTGGATGCGACACAGACATCGTCACTGTTCTTCTTCACTGAGGTCCTAATGAGCCAGGTGGCTGTGGATGGGAGCACTGCCTTACAGACCTTCAAATGTTGGCTGATTTTTCACCTTCTGCATCACAGGATAGGAAAAGGAGGGGGAAGCAGTGATCTGCAAGCAAAAATGTTAATTTGTAAATAGGGAAGAGTCTGGAAGAGTTTACTGTTCTGTAGAATAAATTAATTTTATTTAAAAAAAAAAAAAGGGACTTGTTAAACAAGTGGAGAACTCGAGTTCCAGTTTTAAAATAAAATCACTTGGCAAAAAGGACAGTGCATGAGCTTGGGGCTTTGCTGGATTTGCTACTTTTGGAGAAAAAAAAAAAAAAGAGGGAGGATGCTGTTGTGTTTCCTGTGTGCAGACCTCCATGCCATCTTAGCCTGCCTCTGCCCGATGGAGTGCACCGAGGATGGAGGAGAGGGGTGTTTTTCTCACCGTTGAGCAGAGGGAGGTGGAGGACGGGTCCAGGCTGCACAAGGCAGGGTTTCTTCTCCTCCCAGTCTGTTATTTTCTTTGTCTGGTTTGTCACTGGTGCAAGCTGGAACGCCTCCATCCCCAAAGCAATGGGGATAATAGTAAATTAGCAGCCCTGGGGAGTGACGTTGGACCTCCCTGGCCAAAGGGGTCCTAGCATCTCCCAGCAGCTGAGGTCCCCGTCGCGTGTCATTCCCCTCCCGTGCCTTCGTCTCTCCTGGGAAGGCAGTGCCTCACACTCTGCCGTTGTGTGTCTTTCTGGTGTGCTCTCTTCTGCTGAGGATCCCCCGGGAAAGCCGGTACGTTGTCCCAGACTGTACTGTCACCGCTAAGCAGCGTGACAGACACGGCTTCCAGACACAGCTAACACATGGCTTTTGGGGAAGGGGGGGGAAGTGGAGGGAGCTGCTCAGCTCTGCAGTCAGGCCGTGCCTCTGGCGTGATCCATTCACAAAAAACACTCCCTCCCCAAAAGTCTCCAGAGGCTGTTTGTGGGTCCTGGAGTGCTCATCCATCAGGAGCTGGGGAGGTGACAGCCCCTCCGTATGGATTCCTCCTTGCGCCGAAGGCTATGCCTGCGGGCCAGCTGCTCCTCCTGCCTCACCGTAAGCCCTTCACACCTCAGCGTATTAGCAAATTGACTAATTACAGCATTAGCCTTGCCGGAAAACATGCTTTCTTTTCGCAGGGTTCCTGGGAGGGCAGGGGCAGGACGCGACAGCCCTTTGCATCAAAGGCAGAGATGTGGTAGTGAAAGGAGGGGAAAGCAGCCTCAGAGCACGGACCGTGTGCCAGGGGACAGAGCGGGACTGGGCTGTGGGGATGCTGGTGCTGAACTGCACCCTGGAAAATGCTATAAAGAGGGCAAAAATGTGATGGGATTTCAGCAGCATAGTCTCACGTGGGTGTTCGAGCCGTCCCTGGCTGCTCCTGCCTGCCTGACGTGCAGGGTCGGTCTCAGCAAAGGCTTGTGGTGCTTCCAGAAGGATCCTTTCGGTAGGAAAAACCCCTCAGAATGCCTCGCTCTGAAACACAAAGGAGCTGCTTTGATACAGCTCAGGGAGTGAAGTTCTGTGTTTGTTTTGTGCTGAACTATGAAAACACTTCCCTGTTCTAATGCAAATCCCCTGTTCCCAGTAAGCCCAGTTCCATCCAGATCCCAGCCCAGAACCCTGACTTTGTGAGCCTCGGATTTTTTAATGGCATGATGAAATACTTCCTATTTTTTTATGACTCAGGCAATAGTCTTGTGTCTTGTCCCCTCTTCCCAGATATATCCTGAAAGTAACATGCGCGTAATACATCATGAGCCTAATTCCCTGGACGTGTAGTTTGAGAGCGAGATGCTCCCAGGTCTCTTTCCCCACACTCTTTGTGTGGGCTCCTCTGGATGACAGGCAGCTGCCTGCTATCTCTCGGGGCCGTGGGTTGTTGGCTGGCACAAGCCACGCTTCGGGCAAGAGAACTCAGCTGACCAGCTGCTCCCCGCAGCCCTCGAGCTGTCGCAACGTCTGCGGGCACGGCTGCCATGCTGCTTTCCTCTCCGGGGGACTGGCACCAGAGCGCTGAGACCTGACAGCTCATCACTCACACCCCGGCTTCTGGAAGCTATGTTTCAGGGAGGTGGCCATGGCAGCGAGGAGGAAGAAACGGGGTGACACCTTAGGGGCTACTGAGCTAAACTGGCCTGTGTTGTGCTCAGGACTCAGCAAAGCAGATGGAAGAGGAAACTCAATCGATTTGCAGCAACTCTGCTTCTAAAACCTGTTCTGCAGTGACTGAGAGGGGACGGGGGTGTGTACTTGCCCTAGCCCCTGCAAACAGAGCTGGTGTCTCCCTTGTAAGGGCTGAGCACAGGCCGGCACTGCCTGTTTTCTCTCCTGGTGGGCTGAACAGGACACAAGGTTGGGAGACCTGTGGGCACGGGAGCTTGTGAGCCAGAAGACAGCATGGGGGAAGCTGTTTGCATTGCTCCAGCCAGGGCTCTCACTGCAAGGATGCCTTCCAAGGCCAGCATGGCCAGCCGGGAACTAAGCCAACACTAAATTCACACCATTCTTTTACAAATCAGGTTGGTAAGACAAACACGAGGCATAAACTAGCGCCATTTCCATAGCAACCTCAGTAGAGGTTGAAAAGTCTTTTGTAAACATAGGGCTGAACCTGAGGATCAGCTCCGATTTTCTTCATGGAAGGGAGAAGATAATGGGGGCTTAATACATTCAGGTCATACAAATGACCCATAAAGCTCAGAAGGAGCCATTCCCAGCCTCTCTGTTCCCCTTTTCTGCCACCCTCTCCACATGCACAGCACGAAGCTGTCTGAAACCCGGAGCCCAGCTTCACCGCTCCAGCTTATCTCCATAAACTACACAAAGGCTTATGCCCCTCTTCCATTGCAGCTGACCTTTAGTCGCTAATTCTCTGACGCACGCACTGCCCGAGCACATGCCATGCCATTTCTGTAAGGCCACAGTGGCTCGACAAGAAATTTGGCTTGCAGAGGAAGCCTGTATTGCAGCCAGCTCCGGCTCCTCTTCCCCACTCGCAGCTCCCTCCATCCCCGTCCGAAAAGCATGGATCTGGGCGTGCAAGCTGGTCCAGGCGCTGTTCCTGCAAAACCCAGGAGGGAATATGAATGCAGAAGGCACAGCGTCCCCCCCCACTACCTGCCTGCCTCTCCAGCGCCCGGCAAGGCTGCGCCGTGGGGAATCACGCTGCCGTTCATCACTGTCAGCGGACAAAGCCCGCGGGCAGCGCTGCTTAATTACCAAAGTGACACGAACAGATGGTGCGGGCAGCCTGGCGGGGAGGCACTAGGAAGTCCCGTATCGCTTACATCGTCACGGGGAAGGGATTTGGCAGAGGGTGAGGGTGCCAGCGCGAAATGCACTGAATTTTCACCTTCCTCAGGGCTCTGTTGTCAGGGCGGAGGCCGGAGCCTGGCCAGTGCGTGGCAGATCGTAGAATCGTCTAGGTTGGAAGGTATCTTTAAGATCATCGAGTCCAACCATTAACCTGAAACTGCCAAAACCACCACTAAACCCTGTCCCTCAGCACCATGTCTACCTGTCTTTTAAATACCTTCAGGGATGGTGACTCAACCCCTTCCCTGGGCAGCCTGTCCCAATGCTTGACAACCCTTTCAGCGAGGAAATTTTTCCTTACACCCATCCTAAACCTCCCCTGGTGCAAGTTCAGGCCATTCCCTCTTGTCCTATTGCCTGTTCCTTGGGAGAAGAGACTGACCCTCCCTGGTTACACCCTCCTTTCAGGGAGTTGTAGAGAGCGAGGCCTCCCCTCAGTCTCCTTTTCTCCAGGCTGAACAACCTCAGCTCCATTGGAGCTGCCTTGCTATGGACTCCTGTGGGGTACAGGCTGCACTCCCTGCAGCCGGGAGAATGTGCTTGGGGAGACGGGGGACATCAGAGCTCCAGCAAACACAACCTTTGGGGCAAGCTGCCCCCACAGCCAGAGCGGGGAGAGGTGAGGCAGGGGCCCACTGCAGCCCCCAGCAAGGCCGCGCGTGGGCCCGCAGCCACATTCGGCCGCTGCCTGCTTTTTCCTGCCGGTCCCCGCCATGCCCCAGGTGCCCGATGGGCCCGGCAGACGTCAGTTTCCCCGTGGGGTTCCCTTATCCGCTGTGTATTCCTCTCGCCCGCCGCCATGACAGGCGGCGCCAACCCTACAGGCCGGGTGCGTCGTGACGTACGTAACGTGACGTACGGCGGGGCGGAGCGCGGAGGCGGCTTCAACATGGCGGCGCCCTCGGCCCCGCGGCCGCCCCGGCCCCGCAAGGAGCCGCAGCCTCTCGTCATCCCACGGAATGCCGCCGAGGAGCAGCGCCTCCGCCTTGAGCGGCTCATGAGGAACCCGGTGAGGGCACCCGCTGGGCCCCGGCCCCTTCCCGGGGCGGCGGGTCTGTCAGGAGAGAGGGAGACTGAGACTGCCGCTTCCCCGGGGTCCGTGAGGGGAGAGGGACGGATCCTCTCCCCGCCTTCCTCCTCCTCGGGTCCCTGAGGGGAGAGGGACCGAGCCTCTCCCCCAACTCCCCTCCTCCCCCTTCTCCCTGGTTATGTGAGAGGAGAAGGACCGAACCTCCCCCCCCCTCCTCCTCCCTGGTTCTGTGAGGGGAGAGGGACCGAACACCACCCCCACCCC
>JAOXJK010000006.1:10695407-10715008 GCA_025774025.1 Xenus cinereus | reverse complement strand
GATCCCGTGCTCTGGGGTAGCTTCATCCCGTGGGGGGGGGGGGGGGAAGAGGGGATCGTTCTGTGCGGATGGGAGCATCCCCGAGGAGCGGGGCTCATCCTGCCCCGGGGTGCTGGGAGCTGGGGAGGGGGAGAGTTGGTCTTATCCCGCCTGGATGGGGCTCCCCTGGCCAGGGTGTGTATGTGTGGGGGGGACACACACGACCTGCCTGATCCCGGCCAAGCGGCGGGAATCTCCAGCCCCGGGGTGTGGGGAGGGGTCCCCTCCTGCCCGGGGGGTGCTTTGGAGCTGCCTTGGGATGCGGAGGGCAGGCCGGCTCTCTCGGGAGATCCTGTGGTGACAAAGGCATCTTCTCGCTGGGGGGATGCTGGAGGGGAGACACCTCCTGCCAGCCTGCGGGGGAGACCCAGAGCTGCTGTTGGAGGGGAGATCCCAGCCGTGGGGAGGGAGCGGGGCCCGTCCTGTCGGGGGAGGGTCCCCTGGCTGAGGGTGCCTTTGGAGGGGGAGTCCTCGCTGTGAAGGGTTTCCTCCTGGCCTAGGGGATCCCCTGTCCGAGGGGAGGATCCTCGCTTTGAGGGGTCTTGTCCTGGCCTGGGGGATCCCCCATCTGAGGGGAGAATCCTTGCTGTGAGGGGTCTCGTCCTAGTCTGTGGGATCCCCCATCTGAGGGTCTCGTTCTGGTCTGGGGGATCCCCCATCTGAGGGTCTTCTCCTGGCCTGGGGGATTCCTTGTCTGAAGGGAGGATCCTCGCTTTGAGGGCTCTCATCCTGGTCTGGGGGATCCCCTGTCCGAGGGGAGGATCCTTGCTGTGAGGGGTCTCGTCCTGGCCTGGGGGATCCCCCATCTGAGGGGAGAATCCTTGCTGTGAGGGGTCTCGTCCTGGTCTGGGGGATCCCCCATCTGAGGGGAGAAGACTGGTCTGGGGGATCCCCTGTCTGAGGGGAGGATCCTTGCTGTGAGGGGTCTCATCCTGGCATGGGGGATCCCCCATCTGAGGGTCTCGTCCTGGTCTGGGGGATCCCCCATCTGAGGGGAGAAGACTGGCCTGGGGGATCCCCTGTCCGAGGGGAGGATCCTTGCTGTGAGGGGTCTCGTCCTGGTCTGGGGTTTCCCCCATCTGAGGGGTGATCCTCACTCTGGGGGGTTGCATCCTGCCCGGGGTGTGCTGAGAGTGGCTGGGGAGGAGGAGGAGGAGACCCCCTCTGCTCGGGCGATTCCCCGGGGTAGGATCCCGGCTGTGGTGGTGGGGCGAGGGGGTCGCATCCTGCTTGAGGGGGGGGATCCCCTGCTTGAGGTGCTTGAGGTAAGGAGGGATGAGAGTGGTGGGGTGTCACACCCTTCCTGGGCAGTGTGGCATCCCAGGGGTGCTGCTGGGGGGATCCCAAGCCAGAAGAGAATATGGGAAGGGGTTCCTCATAGCAAAGGGGGCCTGAGCTTGGGAGGCCCAGAGCAGCAGAAACAGGGTGGGGGGGTCAGGCTCAGCCACAGTGTGGGGGCTCTGGAAGGGGGAAGAAAGGCACTGGTACAAATATGTTGATGGGTCTCAGGCTTTGGGGCAGAAACCTGGGTCTGAGAGGGGTCCGGTGTCCCAAAGCCGGGCAGAGAAGGTGACAGTGCTGCTGAGGCAGAGCTCTGTGGGTGATTGCTGGGGGCGGGAGAGGGGTCCGTGTGTCTCAGCCCCGTCTGCTTCGTTCCCTGCTGTGAAGAAATCCCCCCACGCGCGCTTCCAGCTGCACGAGGGTGGCACGGCAAAGGCTTTCCCCACCACGTTGGCTGCTCCAGAGGACAGCGCTGGACAGATTAACAAAATCGATAGGAGATGGGAATCGCAGAGAGATTTCTGCCTTGGGTGGTGTGGAACGCAGCGGGGTCAAACACATCAGCGGTGCAACGGAAGTGAGTAAAGACACAGCTGGGATGGACTTGGCCAGAGCTGGCTGTTAGGCTGAGGAAGAGGTCTCCTAGGGGAAATCCTGATTCTCCATCCAAAACTCAACAGCCCTGTGCGGTAAAACCCCGAGGGATACTTATTTCTGTAAGAGCAAGTGTCCTAAACCTTTAATGTTGCAAGGCAGGACCGTGGAATCTCCAGAATAACTCTCCCCTGATGCAGATAACTGGCTGAAAAGTATTCCCAGAGTAAAACTGCTTAAGATACAGTGGGTGTAAAGTGCTTCTTTGGTTTTGTGTTTCAGCCCTCGGAGCCCTCCACCCAGTCTCTCCATGTCCATAGCCAGCAAGGTGAGTTTGCCATCCTGTTACTGCCCATTTGGGCTACGTTTGTGTTTATGGATTTTATTCTGAAGTTGTTTACTTATTTGGGAACATCTCTTGAGCTGCTCCGGAGTGAAAATTCATCCTTGTGGTATTTTTAGCTTATTTTTCTAAGGAAAGAAGCAGATATGATTGGGTACTTTTGCTCTCCCTCTGTAACCTCTGAATTTGTCTTTTCAATGGAATTTGTCCCAGGGGTTGAAGTTTCCTACATACAAAGTTCCTACGTGTTTTGTGAAAATAGTGGCAGCGTAGAGGCCCTCAGTGTCCCGACCACAGACAAAGTGGATAAATTCACCCCACACTGTATGTTGCAGAATCCACACAGGATGTTGTCACAGGAAACAGCTTCATAGTTTTGCTGCTCGCAGAATGTCTCTGCTCCGATCCTCCCAGCAGCCTTGGGGAGAGATTGGTGGGTTTTTTTCCTACTTCTGTAAAAATATGTGATTCTTACCTTTTTCTGGAAACACAGAGCAAGTGAGGAGGTTTGTCCTTGTTACTCTGTTCTGGTTTTCATTGTCGTGTGAAAGTTCCTTTATTTTTGGTTTGTTTGTTTTTCTTTTTAATAATCTGAAAACTGCTGAGCAGTTCAGGAGCCATCCTGGCGTCCTCCAGGGGCTGTAATAGTGGCCTTGTCAAAACCTGCCCGGAAAAACAAGTCTTGTGCTCTTGCTGCCATCCTTATTATGTCTGAGGGGGCTGGAATCTGAAATCCCACCATGTCCAGGAGGGATTCAAATCTTAGGACCCTGCAATGCTTTATTTGCTGCTGTAAAAGCTTTCTTACCGTGCCTGGAACAGCCCTGTTCCTTTTCAGTAGTAGCATTCGGAGATGTGGGCAGTTGATGTCCTTTTTATCTTTGCCACTTCCTCAAATCTCACAGCAAACGTGGGTTTATTAGCTGTCACCGTGTGGCCCGAGTACAGGGAGGGCTGGAGGGATGCAGGCAGGGCTGTGGGGCTCCTCTCAAGCAAACGGTGAGGTGCCTGCGACCTTGAGGTGTGGCGCTGGGACTAATTAGTACCACGCCGTGTGTGATTCCGGGTGGGCATCTCCTCCTCCTAGGAGCTGGTAAGTCATTTGAGAAATTTTTTTCTCGAAACATTTAGGGAATTCTGTTCCGTCTCCGTGAATGGCGCGGAGATCACCGGAGCCAGAGATCACCGGAGCCGTCCGGCAGCAGCCCAGCTCCGGTGTGGTGTGTGCAGGGGGTGGCTTGGACCCCACGCTTGTCTCTGCTCGCAGCTGTGGCAGCCAGGGCCTGAAACAGCATTGCTGCTTTCTTACATCTTTCAGCGTAATCTCTTGAATCTGAAGACGCTGAAAGTAGCTGGAAGGCGGCTCGGTTTTCCCCTTGGAATTGTCTTTTCCTTTCCCCGTGCTAAGACCTACCGGTGGAAGTAAGGGAGGAGGATTCTTCATCAGATGGGACTGATAAGTGGTGTGTGAGCAGTTCAGGAAATTTAACTTCCCACTGCAGGAGGCTGGGAAGTTCATTTGTTAACCCTACACAGCATTCAGCTCTGTGACTACCGGGGAAATCTCGAGGAAGAACTGGGTCTGTCTGAACTGAGCTATGATGAGCAATGGTTTAATCGGAAAAGAAAAAAAAAAAACTGGTTTCAAAAGAAAGAGCACAAAAACTCCCTGAACGTGCTCACTGGCGTTACTTTGGTACTCTAAGGAGATGCGTTTGGAGCCAATCCATGATGTGCTGTGAAATTAACTGTCAGTTTAAAATGAAATGATGAGATGGGGGCCCTATTTCCAAAGTGTCTGTACGTAAAACAAATTAGTTACGAGCGAGGAGGAATTAAAGGGGAAAGCTGAGATGCCAGCTTTGAAATGAAGAGCGAGATGCTGTGCAGCCTTTCCGAATCCCTGCTGGAGCAGCTCCCGGGTTTACCTGTGTAATCTTTCCAGTTCTTATAGTAATTTTTAGCACTTAAGGATGGTCCTTTCTCTGTTCTGTGCCTTGCGAGTGTGATGGTATTTGGTCTGTCATTTTTCTACTGACTGAGGGTGACTTTATTTAATAAACATAGCTTTTCCAGCAGTCGATTCTTGTCCTGTCTGCTGCCTCCCTCTGAACATGATTATTTTATCCCCTCAGCATTTCTCTCATCATGAGTGCTGAATTAAACGTGCCGGTGGATCCTTCCACTCCTGCTTGCTGCTCTGAACCTGGCACCAAAGGCATGGATTATCGGGACTGGGTGCGGCGCAGCTATCTGGAGTTGGTCACATCAAACCACCACTCCGTTCAAGCCCTTTCGTGGAGAAAATTGTACCTGAGCCGAGCCAAACTGAAAGCTTCCAGCAGAACCTCTGCTCTGCTCTCTGGATTTGCAATGGTACGTGTACTTTGTAGCAACACTTTCTGAATCACGAAGGTTTTGGGTCTCTAAAATCATCTATTAATCAGTGTTTTCCTCCTGGGAAGACGCAGGACATGCTGCTGTTTTCTGAAGAGGCAGGAGGCATCTGCCTGGGGGCTTCTGCTTGGCTGCTGCTGAAAAGTTTGAGGCTGGCTCTCTCAAGGATACGTGAGCTGCCTAACAGTCAACCCACACACTCCCAAATCAGCCCTTTAAAATTACTAATCCCCTACCTGCAAGCGATCCAAAATGCTCCGCCAGCACTTTTTTAATTGTTGCTAAACAATACAGGACCTGGGCCCCGAGGCCATTCATCGCTGGCTGCCTTCGCGTGAGGTTGCACTTGGGCGTGGAGCTCCTCAGGGTCCCTGCGGTCCCTGTGGTCCTGAACATTATCTTAATTTCTGTGTGTGTTTTTTTCAGGTCACGGTGTCTAAAATAAGGTGGAGGTTGGGTCACAGTCTGCCAGAGCGAAGTGTGCATAGCGTGATCGGGGAGATCGTGTTATACGCTGAGGTGTGAGAAGAGGCCCTGCAGCCTCGGGCTCTGTAGCTTGAAGGGAGCCAAACCTGGTATATTTTTGTCAGTGCTGCCTATTGGGGATAATCCCTGGTACTTGCTTTCCTCCCTGCACCGCTTGGGTGTTATCTGGAAGCGATCTGTGTAGGTCAAAGCCATGTCAGGGAGCGAGCAAATAAACAAGAGACGGAGACAGTCAGTGGTCCAGGGCCGTGGTGTTAAGCAAAGCACGGCCGTGCTGTGTCGGTGTGAGCCTCTTCGTCTCCCCTCCGTGTCTGGCTTGTTGGGAGTGAGAATTGAAACCTGTTTGGGGGAGGTTTTCTGCTCAGGAAATGGGCAGGTCTGGGTGTTCCCGAGGTCTGTCGGCTGAACGCAGAGAGATGAGCAGGACATGATGTGGAGATGGTTCATCCTGCAGCTCAGAAGCTGGGGGGAAGACAGATCTCAGGAACTTTCTGGATAGCTTTCCTTGTTTTATGTTAGCTTCTTCTGATGCTTTTTCCTTCCCCGATCCACCAGAGCGTGACTCATTATCATTACAAGCCTGGGTTGGCAAAGTTGGTGACCCAAAGTGAAGCTGGAGAAACGTGAGCGGGGAGTGAAGTGGGAACAGGCTGCAGGGCAGAGAGGGCATGTGGTTGCTTTGCGATTCCTCTCCGCTCCCTGGCTGCGTGCGAGCGACGCTCGCAAAACCTTTTCACGCAGCTTATCTTGGTTTGTAACCACACCGGTGTGCTGGAATGGCAGAAAGCACCTCCTCGTTTGGAGAAAGTTGAGTGCTCTCCTGCAGATCTCTTTCACTCCAAAGCTTTCTAACTCTCAAAAGGCGCTCGTGTGCTCGCGCTTTGTGCCTCTGGGCTCCCCAGGTTCTGTGTTCGTCACTTGTGACTGTTCTCTTTAACATGATGATTAAATGAACGTTTTTTTGTTGTTATGAACTCATCTATCCAGGCGGCATGGTTACAGGAGCAGGTGCTGGTGCTGGGGTGGGCTGTCGCTGGCATCACTGGCACTGGGGGGGGGTTGCTTGCAGCCCACCCACACTGTGGGGCTGAGCCACCCGTCTGAAAACAAAGCGTGCCTTCTCAAGTCTCAGAACAGCAAGTTGCTGTAAGTCCTTGGCAAACACACAAAATTAACCATTTGACTTCTTTAAAGTGTTTAAGACGCAAGTCAAATAAATGCATAGGCATAAGTAGTGTTAATTATAATCACGAGCTTAACATAATAATTATACTTGAAATCAGTACTTGTCGGAAATACAAATTTTTGCAGTAAGGAATTCTCTTTATTAGCAAGCATTTTCCCTGCTGATCATACTGGACCTTCCAGTGAAAGCCAGGGTATCCATTCCTACCAGCTTATTTCTGCGCTGGTAATTTGGCAGGCAGGTATTTGTTACACGGATGTTTACTCTCCAATAAGAGCATCTATTTGGCTGTTGATGAAAGCAGAGGAGTTATTTAGAATTAAAGAGTTTCCTTGAAGCCCTGTGTGCATTTAACTGTGTAAACAAATGTCATACAGGGCTTGGCTATTGCTTTATTTACTTCCCTGTCAGCGTGTTTGATTCAAGCCAGTTCCATATTGGCCGAAAATTATTACGAGCTGATGGATATTTAATCAACAGGCGGTGGCTTTGATCCAGTTCCTTCTGGACAGGCTGCAGAATAATGCGAACCTTCCTTGTTACTCAATGCTGTCTCTGGTATTTCTGGCAGAGTTGGGCAGATCGGGAGGCTGTGGGTCCTTCCCAGCACCAGGTCTGTTTGGAAGTGGGCTGAGGGCTACTGCTTTTGTCCTAGGGACCCTACAGATGGAGGGGTTTAGGAAACCTCCTTAATAATTTTCCTGATGGAAATAAGAGCTATTACTGCTAATCAGTCTTCTCAATGCTTGTCCAATTGCTACAGGATATGTATTTGATTTTAAAAAGCAAAACAAAACCCTGAGACATCTACTGGAGTGATTGTTCTTACAGGCTGCCAGACCATCTGTGTGAATGTAACATGGTTTATGTTAAGCCATTTGTCATCCTTTTGCCTGATACTAGCTATCCTGGTCTAAATTTCTCAAGAAATCTTCCATGTCCATCATCTTTGTTGTGGGCAATCTGGGCTATACGGGTCTAAAAAAGCCCCATAATTGCTTGTAATTTAATTGCAGTTTAATTCTAAAATGTGCTGAGTACCCGGTCCTTTAGCAAACCTGTGGGCGTGGAGCTCAACAGGGTGATTCTCAAGCTTAAAATTAAGCCCGTGCTGAAATCCTCTGCGCCTCGGCAGAGTCCTCAGTGCCCTGCAAAGTCAAGCCCTTGGCTTGACTGGGAAGAGGTTAAAATAAAGGGGGCTGTTATCATGGAAGAGCATAATTGTATCAAACATGACATATTAATAGTTCTACAGACTAAGCAGCGTATTTAATGATTTTTAAATGGGTTATGGCAGCTTGTCCTCTTTCTCTTATCCCGGTCAGAGAATGACGTGACAGTCTGTACGGGGTAAAGCCATAAGAGCTCGCTCACCTTTCCAGCACTTGTTCGAGTTAAATGAGCTGTTTTTCTGCCTTGCTGCCCTATCTGGATTGTTGATGTTTTTTCCTTGAAATACCTCTTACTGAGCCATCAGTCAGTGTTAAAAATTCATCACTTTGCACAGCCGAAGCTAGCCCTAGGGAATAGGTTAGTCTGGGAGGAAACATCCAATTAGCTGAAAAGCGCTGCTCATGCGAAGGATAACAAGTAGAAATTGATATGTTGACATCAGCCAGGCTTTCAGCTTTAATCTAAAGCTATAAATTGAACATGCAGGTACAATTCCTGTTCAGCTTGCTGAGTACCATGTCTCTGGGTATTACAGCACCCGATAATGAACGATATACCTGGAGCTCTTCCGGGCTGATAGGGCGAGACTGACAATCACAGCGCTGCGTAAGCTCATCGTGCAGAACAGGGCAGCAGAGAATAAGTCTGATCTCCTCCTCCTCGAATCGATATAAGGGGAACTGCGGAGAGAGCATATGCAAGGCAATGTGTAAATGTGTTTTAATTAATTAAATTGACCTTGCCATAGATGGGGAAGCCAAATCCTGCGTTTTTTCTGTGCTCTTCATCAAGACCTACTGTAAACTGCAAACAGGAAGCTTTAAAAAAAAAAAAGAAAAGAAAAAAAAAGTAAAACCACCATGTGTTCATAATCAAAACAGTTCCTAGAGAGGCATATTTGATAGTTTTGTCTTCTGTTTTTATGGCTTCTCTTAGCAAAAGGTGTCTGCAGTCCTTTCAGGGGTGGCACCACACCGAAGTACTATTTTACTTCACAGGTAGGTTAAGTAATTTTACAAATTCTTACGCAAAACCAGTTAGCAGGCCTGTACTAGGACTCCAGTTCTGATCTGAGAAAAGCCCCCTGCTCTCTTGCACTTACTCTGCTTGTTAAACTTTATTTGATTAAAGAAAAAAAGAGGCAGCTTTAGAAACTTGCTATACGATAGCTCTTGTTTAGAGAAAACAGACTCCGGTCTGAGCTGCTGAGCACACCCGTGAGCCAGTAGCAGTCCACTTCTGCTGAGTCTATCAGTAAGTTATTAGCTCTCCAGGGAGAAATTTGAGGATATAAATAACTCGTATCTGGGCATATTTGTAATAAAGGCGAACGTACAATGTTCTGAGAATAGAAGGCGGCTATTTTAACTATGGAACGATGAAGTAGCTTGCGTGGTTCCCGTGGGGGGGGTGGTGGTAGTGAAACCTGGCTGGCCACCGGCCAGAAGCCCTGCTTGCTTTTGCTTTTCTTTTACGCGCCTGAAGTCGAAACTTCCTGCGCGGCAGCCGCCAGCGATGGGCGGAAGGAGAACGCGTGAGGGGCGGGCGGGGGGGCTAGCAGGCTTGTCGGCTGCCTCCGAGCTCCGCTTGTTGTCTAACGCGTTCCTTCTGTTGTGTGTTCGGTTTGACGCAGTTCGTATGGCTCACGGTTGCAAGGGGAGATACGTTATTGCAGAAAACTGCAGCGCGGAAACATGCGCCTGAGCCGTCGGAAAGGCCGAGCTGCAGCCTCACGTACATCTTCATGGGAAAGAGAAATGATCCATCTAGGCTGTGCCATTCCAAAAAGCACTTGAGTGTGTGCTTGACCTTAGGTGTTCTTCCTGAATGAAGATGCTTTCCTGGTTGAAAGCCTTGAAAAGAGGATAACTAGCAGCTGTTGACGAGCTTTTTGTTCCTTTTCCCCCCAGGTTGCCATGGTGGAGGTGCAGCTGGAGGTGCAGTACAAGTACCCCCAGATGCTGCTGATCGCTTTCAGTGCCTGCACGACGGTGCTGGTGGCAGTTCATCTCTTTGCCCTTCTCATCAGCACCTGCATCCTGCCCAACGTGGAAGCAGTGAGCAACATCCACAACCTGAACTCCATCAGCGAGTCCCCCCACGAGCGCATGCACCCCTACATTGAGCTGGCGTGGGGCTTCTCCACCGTCCTGGGGATCCTCCTTTTCCTTGCAGAAGTCGTGCTCCTGTGCTGGATAAAATTTCTGCCTGTGGGCTCCATCCTGAAAAACGAGACCACCAACGCCGAGAAGCCCAGCGGCCACGCGGGTTGGCAGTCGGCCCTGGTCTCCACCATCATCATGGTCCCAGTGGGTCTGATTTTTGTCGTCTTCACCATTCACTTCTACCGCTCGTTGGTGCGGCACAAAACGGAGCGCCACAACCGGGAGATCGAAGAGCTTCACAAACTGAAAGTGCAGTTAGACGGGCATGACAGAGGCATGCAGGTAGTGTGACAGGGAGGCAGAGGCTGCTTCCAGCAAACCCGCTCAGCCGAGGCTACGAGCAAAATACCTGTTTTGCTAGTTGGTGAGATGCACCAGCGGCGGATTGTCTTGAGGCTTAAATATGTAAATGCTAATTGCCTGCCCGTATATAGCTGTGGGTTCTATCGCTGTTTGAGATGCCGGGGTCTCTGGCCTGTTTCTGGTCCTACACACTCGCGTACTTACATCAACACTGCCATGGAATTCAAGGTCAAAAACTTTATCTACCTTAACTATGGTTCAGGTAGCCAAAAATCTGTATTTTTTACAAACGCAATATTCCATTGCCAAAAGTAAAACTGCATCAGCTGTTCAAAACACCAGTGTGTGCGTGTGTAGGATCTGTCTTATGTGTCAGAACTCCTTGGCTGTCGGTGCAGCAGCGATTAACTGACAGCTCGTTTCTAGAGCTGAGCTGGTTAATGAGGGTATCTGCAGCTGACTTGAGGACATCCAGGAAAGCACAATAGAAACTGTGAGCGTTGGTCACCTTTGTTCCAAAGCAAGTGTTCCATAAATACATAACCAGAAAGAAATCAGCCTTAGCTTTTATGTTGTGGTTTGTTTTTTTTTTTTTTTTCTTGCTATTCCTTACTATATTTTTACAGCTGGGGAGGTAGAATTTCAAATTGGAGGAGGCTGGGAAGTTCTGTTGTACTTTCTTCAGTAGCATGTGTCACTTTAGATTGAATGAATGCCAAGATCATGTGTTTTTTCCCAATAAGAGGCAAAAGTGCCCAGGGAAGGCTTACAGGTGTTTTAGTTCTAACAAGGACATTCTTAAAACAGAACAGTGACAGGGAATTTAATGAGACAAAACTTTGAAGGACTAGAAGAGCAAGTTTCAAGGAGGTAAGGAGTGACAGCATATAGCATGTTGTAGAAATCTGTCGCTATGTTATCTTCATTTATGTATTGTTGCAATGTCTTTGCCTGGTTTGCTGGAGAGAACAGTCCCCAGTCCTGCCTATTTCATCAGCTGTTTGGGTTTTGGTTGGGTTTTTTTTTTGTCAGCTGTAGCATTTGTCTGTCAAAAAAGAATGCTTCCTTCCCCCTCCACCAAAGCAGGCAACTTTTCTGGTGGAACCTGGAGCAGTGCTGGTGAGTGTGACGGGGCTGGATCCGGCGGGAGAGCTGTGTGCCATTAAAGAGCTATCGCCTTTCATTTGAGCTGGCTTTCTCTCTCAGCAGCAGAGAAAACGATACTTGCACGTCTGTATTGCTTAGCAAGGGAAGCCTGTAAATTCTGTAGCATCCTCGTGGGTGAAGACTCCTGTAAAAATGATTTTACGATTTATGGTAACTTTGTGGAGGGAAAAGAGTGTTTTGCAATCATCAGCTTTTTTTTTTTAAGGAAAAGTGAGGCTTTCTGCCACACAGGGCTGAAAGGAGCATAAGCACGTTTTCTTGGCCCTGATCCTGTGCAGATTTCCTGCTCTGCACTCAGACGTTGCAATTGCAGAGAGTCCCAGGCCTTATAGGTCTCTGAAATCATTAAGGATGTTTGTAATGTTCTATTTAACCCTGCTCCCTTATTCCACTGGGATTTGAGCAATCTAATGGCAGCGTATTACATGTCAGCTTCCCAGAACGGGGAGTACAGGCAAATCCCAGTGCAGCAGGGTGAGACTTATCCCTGTATTCCTCTCTGGCGAGGGCCTTGGGAACCCAACTCTCATCTCTCTTGTTTACATGCGCGTTTGAGCATCCCCGAACAAGTTGCTTAGCACTGTGTCTGTGGCTTTCATCTGTTGTTCTTGCCGCAGTTGGCATGTACCATATTGGCCGATGTGCAGCAAAGAAAATAGTCCTTGTGTGCTAAATGACTAGTCTGTACTTAGGCACATATGTGAAAAATAAGGAGTGTCCTCCAGGAAGTGGGTGGTCGTGAAATTCATACGATCTCCCCAGGAGTCTGCCCTCTCTCCCTCCTCTTTTTACCATAATAAAAATTAAAGGTTTATACAACAAAATCACAGTTGAGTTTTCTGCCAGTTATTACACATGTAGGCTCTTCTACCAACAAAATTTCTATTGTGAGGCCGGAGCCAGACCAGATAAGATGACTCTCTCCTCTGTGCTTTGCAGTCTCCTTTAACATCAGTAATAATAGGACTCTATGTGCGGTGAAGCTCAAGGGGTTGAGGAAAGTATTGAGCCATTTTTGTAATTTAAAAATAAAAATTGAGCTTCACAGTGGGCACTCAGTGCTGTGAAAGCAATGCAGCTCGCTTGGAAACAGCCAGATCGTTAATTTAATTCTTTGCAAATATAATAAATTTCAGCAAATGGAGAAATGCAGCAGAAACTGTGCTTTGATTTTGTAGAATAACTTGGTGAGGCTCTGGTGGGACTGGACTCCAGATAAGTCTCAAGACAGCGGATCAGTGACTGGAGTGCGATCGCCTTACTCTAGCAGGGAGTCTGAGGTATGCTTTGAGATGGTGTCCCAAGGGCAAATGCACTTAAAACAGAATAATAATGTGAATTCCCATCTTTGCTCTCAGCTTTGTTTTTTGTGTCTCCGGGCACTGAGTTCTCCCTTCCATGAGAACCCCGCAGGAGTACTTTTTCTCTTTGACTCTGTTTTGTGGCATCTCTCCGGGTTACCCTTCGTGCTGTAACTGCTCTCCTCCTTCTTTCCCAACAACAGCATTTGCTTTTCTTGCCCCTGCCAATCTTCCTCCAGCTTGTTTACATTTTCACTGCTGTTGGGTCCAGTGGAAAGATCTCCTGTGGCACCAGCCGCAGTACTTCATCCGTAAAGGAGCAGGGATGCTGTGCTCGTCCAGATGGGTGTTTCTGTGCCACAACGCCAGAAAATCCTCCTTGCTCCTGCTGCTGCTGCCCCCATGGCCGTCAGCAGGATTCCCATCAGTCAAGCTGGGAGATGCCTGCCTTTCCGCACCGTCGCTGGTGTCCCAGCAGGGCTGGCAGCACACTGTGTCACAGCTGGGTTTGCCTGGCCACCTCCGTCCTGTGCTGTCACCTCTCTGTCATTCCTGGGCTGTCTGTCGTTCCTGGGATCTCCCGAGTTCCTGGTGGCTCCGTTCCTGCGATGCCACCACAGGGATGTTTTTCCCAGGGGTCGTATGCTTGGGCTGGGACGTGTGTCCGGGATCCCCCCTGACGTGTGCCAGCTTTCCGTACCAGCCATGGGCCCTGGGGTGCTGCAGGTTGGGATGGCTCTTGCCCCCGTTCTCAGCTCCCTTGGGCTGTGACTCTCTGGACCAGTTCTTGCCTTTTTTGGGCCATTTCTCCATTTTCTGTAGCGGGGCTCGCCTTGGCTTGCTGCAGGGGACAGCCACGATCTCACTCCAGAGTCCTGAGTCCTCTTTCAGATTTTTTTGCACAGTTTTTCCCCAGCAGAAAAATGCCTCTGCAGGTTCCAGCACTGGAAAGACCCTTCCTAAAGCAGGGAAAGGAGCTGTTGGGAATGGGGGTACGGCCCTGCTTTGTGTCGTTCCTGGGCACCTCCCTTGGTTTAGGAGGCAACTCCTCTCTCTCCTTCCCTCGTTAGCAGGAGTCAAGACCGGGCACGAATGCGAGCCGGAGGGAGCAGTATCGGGTTCTCCCTTTGCTGTGGTTAATGGCAGCCTCTTACTTTGCGAGCTCCCTATTTTTAACGTTGCCCTGGAGGCAGCCCTGGCTCCGGTAGCTGCCGCCCCGTTGTTTCGGTGGATACGTGACTCTCGGGGAGGCTTTGTGACCAGGGGGAGATGGAGGAGATGTTGGATTTGACCGTGTGGGGCCTGACCCACGTGATGGATGAAAGCGATACCGTGCGAGAGCCCGGGGTGGAGCGCGCTCTGCGGTAAGCGTTCAGCTATGTGGAAGTGTTTATAGAGAGCCGGTGGGGTGGGTGCAGCCGCAGAGCCAACATCCTTTGGGTCCCTGCCACCAGGACTCGGCTCCGGCCACCCCAGCTTCCCACGGGGACAGCTTGGGGATGGGGGTGCAGGGTGCCTGGCTGTGGGGTTGCTCACACTTCACGTTCTCCTCTTGCTTTTCCGTGGGATTTCGTAAGGTCCTTTTTCTTTCCCTGCCTTAAAACAGGCAAAAGACCTTGGGAGTTTCGCTGCTGCTGTACCTTCCTTATCCTCTTGTTGCATCTACTTTTAAGACAACTTCCCCAATAACTCCCGCTCCGCGCGCCACAACCTCGAATTCAGGTCCCGGCACAACTGGGTCAGTGTGGTTATTTTCTGATTAACTTCTCGCGGGCTGTCTCCTCTGTGTCTGTTTCAAACAAAGGGGTTTCAATAATTACTGCCTGGCTGAATTTGGAAAGCATCCCCAGCAATACCTGTGTCTCCAACGTGGGGCTCTCCTCCCACCCAGGGCTGTGACCATCATGGGTGCTAAGTGCTAGGAGGAAAAAAAAAATAAATCTCTGTATTTTAGCTTTGCCTATTTTTGTTTTATCTCTGCATGAACAATATTTAATGTAGAACGACGTGTGTATCTCAGTTATTGTCCAGCTGTGTGACAGAAACTGGATAAACTTGCTCAGTTTTACGCTTCTTGCTGATTTCAGACTGGTTTTTTTGAAAGGCAGATCAAGTCCTCCAGCATCCTCTATGGGTTAACGTGAGTTTTGCCTTTTTTTAAAAAAAAAAAAAGCTTGGTTAGATATTATCCTTCTCCTTTTTAAGTACACAAGTAGATAACAATTAGATGCACTTCCTTTTAATGAGGGCCTGTTTCTTGGTGTGTGTTTTACAAATGTTAATCGTGGTTAAGGAGATAAGCAGCTGTGATAGGGGTTCCTCTAACATGAAGATCATTAAAGTTTGTCTTATGTTAGGAATACTAGCTGAAATTATATTTGAGACCTAATAAGATTAAAACCTCTTTATACTTTTCTCAGATTTCTGTGATAATTGAGAGTCCAAACCAATTGTTAAATGTTCTGCAATGCCGCGATTCTGGCTTCTTAGGAGAGAATGAATGTAAAGTTTTAGAAAGTAACACAGAACCGACGGGTGCAACTGCATTTTGGTCTCAGATGATGCCCAAGAGGCTGTTTAAGAGATGAAAAGCATCAAAAGAAAGATATAGCAATGAGTCTGTTGTGAGTAGGTTACGTTTTGGACTTCAAAACCATCTAGACAAAGCCCTCAGTTTTTGGCTCAGTATTTAATTTGCATTTTTTCACATTTAAGATACCAACTAGGAAGAGCTGGAATTTTCCAGCAAGAACAGCGTATTGCCGTGTAGTTCGATCGAGGCAGAAAAAGTCAGCTAACAAATGCAGAGCCCAAAATGAACCAATATTGTGCGTCTCGTTATTGTGGCTCTGATTCATCAGAAGCCATCATCTGCTTTCACCGCTGAGAGAATGAAACAGCAGGTACGCGCGCAGAAAGTATTTTAATGGGCTGAGAGCACAATATAAATCCAAAAGGGAGCATTGGGAATAAGGGACAAGCATTAATGGAAATGCTCCGTGGCCGCAGTTTGCTGGGCAAAGAGCTGACTGCTGGAGAGGCTCCGCGCTGAAAGGACGATGAGGATACGGGCTCAAGGTTTGTTTCATCTGTGGAAGGGTTTCCTCCCGTCGTGTGGTTTCGTGCTGAGCTCTGCAGGCTGCCAGCCGTGTCCTCCTGCTTGGCCCAAGGTCCTCTGCTCCCACGGCGGCTTCTGGTGGCCTGGGGACATCACCGAGCCCCGCGGACACCAGCGACGCAGTGCTGGTCATGCCAGTCTGCCAGAAAAAGGTTAGAAACCGCTATTTTGAGAGCACAAGGCCCTGCTTTTGGGAGCGAGCTGGAGCGGTTGCAGAGGATGAGTGATTTCCTGGGATAAA
Organism: Xenus cinereus; assembly: GCA_025774025.1. Lineage (NCBI taxonomy): Eukaryota > Metazoa > Chordata > Aves > Charadriiformes > Scolopacidae > Xenus > Xenus cinereus. Next base: position 10,699,214 of record JAOXJK010000006.1, on the reverse strand, counting down.
GCTGGCTGTGAGCGAGTGTGGCCAGCCTGTGGTATGCTGGCTGGCTGCGTTTGCAGTGACGGGTTCCCATCAGAGATGGCACGCTGTGACTGCCGAAACCACAGCTGGAGCACATCGGGGACACTCAGCCACCGGTTTTGGAGGAGGTCTGGGGTTTAGGGCTGCCCATGGGAGCCCCTCTCATGAATCCCTGTTGGAATTACCACGTTAGGTGTTCACAGCTTTTTAAATACTGGGCTAAACTGGAACTGGCTTATTGCAGCTACAAAGGACTGTAGTTTTATCTGTTAGCTGAAACCGATAAAAAAAAAAAATCCTGATTCACCCAACGGGTTTCTAGTGTTTTGTTGGGTGAAGAGCTCCCTCCCTCGCAGTGCCTGACATAGAGGGCAGTGTCTATGGCACCAGTGCATCTCCATACAGTAAAACCTCTGCGTTGTGCCATGAAAGAACTTCCAGGGCAGAATCCAGCTGTGCAGGGACGCTGAAATCCCATGTATAAGTGTGTCCCCCTTTCCTTACCAACTACAACCAGTCAGCGCTGTGTTTTACTGCTGGAGGTGTGACTGTGCTGAATGGTTGTGATGACACAACTGTGTTTATTAAAGGATCACGCTTCTTCCACGGCACAACTTCATTTTCAAGAGCACAGAAGTTTGTTCGGAGCAGACAGATGGCCTCAAATCAGCTTCTGCTACAAATGACTACTTGAATCTTAGGTACGAGGCATGACTCAAACCTGGCTGCTGGAGGTGCCAAGAAAAAAAATGATAGCCGCCAGCGCCGCAGTCTGTTGCCCAGCTCGTTCCCCCAAATCAGCCTCCTGCTGCTGACAGTTGACAGCGGGGTTCAGGGATGACAAATGATCAGAAAATAACACAGTCTGTGCGAGTCCTTGCTCTGAACTCTGCCCAAGCTGTCGCTGCACCAGCGTCGGCATCGCCCCCCTGCTCTTGGGTCCCAGAAGATCTAGGTCACACACAGTATTTATGATTAATCCTCACTGTTAGAGCACCTCTCTTCAGCACAGGAATAATTACTTTAATTAGTTCTCAGTGTGTTGTGTTATCTGTGGAGAGATGCTTGCTTACCTTCCTCCCCTGGAGAGCTGCTCTCTGAAGGACCTATCTGAAGCGGGTGAGAAGATGGTTGTGTCCCCAGGGCACAGTGCGGCGCTGAGAGCAGTGGGACAGAACCCAGTACAGGCCAGGAAAGGTTAAAATCTGCTGCAGGGCTTGGGCTGAAATCTGTGCCGAGGGCTGTTTGACACTCAGTTTAATGATTCTAAGTTTCTTCCTTGGTTTAATTTAAGTATTTTGTGCGTGTGTTTTTTTCCACGATGCAGCTAATGAATACAACAGCTCATTTCCCACTTTTGCCTAAAAGCTCCCATTGCCCAGGAGAGTCTTTGAAGAAACAAGCAGCCCACCCCTCCCTCACCCTCTCTTATTTCTGTTTGTTAAATTTCCATTTGATTGAGCCTATCTCTATACACACCCGGTTCCTTACGCACACGTCAGAAATACACCGAGTTATACAAAATTCTCTACTTTATTTTTCAAATTTCCTAAACAAAACGCGATGCCGGCTTCCTCTTGCTGATCACACTGGTCTTCCTTGGAACGAGAGAGCTGTTTCTAGCAGTTCTTTACCCAGTTCCCCGTGCCTTCCGCCGGCGCTGAACTCCGCAGACAGCTCCCTGAACGTGACACAGACCCGGCGACGCTCTATATGCTTGCGGTAAATCGCGTGTTTCCACTTGTACCGCGCGTCACCGTACAGCACCACCAGAGACCTCCGGGGTAAGTGAACGGCGACAGTCACCTCTTTACTCGGAACAAGCCGTGGGGATAAAACGCAGTTGGTTCCCTCTCCGCCTGAATTCTTGCCCGCTGACGTCTGCGTAAAAGGTCCAGGGGGACTTAATTCCCCGTTCTCTTGACTGAAAGTGGGAAATAATTGGATACTGTCCTCTGAATCACAAGACATGGATAACACGGTTTTTGAGAGCAAGTTTAAGCTAACCAGACGCTCTCCCCAAAGCCACCAGTCATCAAAATGTGGGTCGATGGCAGAACCTCTTTCTGGCCTGTAGTCCAGATTGCATTGTTCAACAGGTAAGAAACCGCCCAGCACGGGGCAGGCCTTCATTTGTGCCACAATCTTTTTACTGAAACTTGGCAAACCGGTAAAGCTGCCGGCTTTCAGCCTTTGTTTCTTGAAGTTCACTTTGGGTCCGTAGTCCTGTTGGAAAAGAAGAGGGGGGGAAAGTTAGTGTTAAGGAAAAATCTAGGACAAGTCTTTTTGGAGGGGCTGTGATCCCTTCAAGGCTCACGGCCGAGACTTTTGAGTTCTTTTCAACTTTTGAATTCTTTCCTCATCTCTTCCAGTGACCTGGTCACCAGGTTGCAAAAGGACTCAGTGAAGCTACCTTAATTTACCTGGAGTTGGATTTCTCACCAGTAAAATAAAAACAAATTGAAAACCTCACTTATTTCATTTGGAGATTGTGTGAACTGCACCATCAAATACTGTTTGTTGCAACTATCATGTATTTTTGCAAGAAGTTGACTTTAATTACAAGCAATTCTTGCAATTGATTTCAGGAAAAGCTTTCAAAGGAAAACGTTTAATGAAACATCTAAATATTTGGGGTTTTAACTGAAAACGGCTTTCCTTTTCCAGAGGGATCTAAGAACAGATGGGTTTCTCAAGTCAAACCTGTTTCTTTCGGCCAGACTGTGACGGTTTCCAGTCATCTCGATCCATCAGTTCAACTATCTCAGATTCTTCATCTTCGCTAATGAACTCCTCCGTTAGAAACACCCCTGGAAATGGAAATACCCAGCCAGCAAATTCCGAGTGCTCATTTCCTTTAGCTAGGCCTGTTGCTGGACAGTAAGTGAAATTATCTTCTCCCTGTGGAAATAACAGTGGAGGAGAAAAAAGCAGTGAGGGAGGAAACTTATCAAGATAAGGTATTTCCATGATTTATTCCTGCAGCCCTAATGCTGCAGCATGAAAACTCTCTGTACAGGATTCTTGCAGACCTGAGAAATTTTACAGCTGCTTTTGGGGAAACAACCCTTCCCTGCTTTGTTTTTTTACAGCTCCAGCGTTACTGCGCTGCTTGCTTGAAGCCGCTTTTCTTTCCTAGTAATGTCTTTATCCTGCAAAGACGGGGAAGAAGAGATGATCCTCAGTGCCAAATGCGTAAGGAGATTAATGGTCGCTATTCCTCGGGCTGGCCGTAGAGATACGGTTTGTCATATCAATAAATGTTGAATGAGGAAAGTTGATAGAAATCGCTGAGGCCAAAAGGCTAAGCTGGTTTTGGGGGTTTTTTTTGATTAATGTATGAAACTCAGGTAAGGCCTGGCTGGGCTTCGCTGTGTGCACCTGTAAGGTTATTCGGGCAAAGCCACACGGGCTCTTAAATCACAAATCTTTGCCCCATCCCTGGAGGGGTTCAAGGCCAGGCTGGACGGGGCTTTGGGCATCCTGGTCTGGTGGGAGGTGTCCCTGCCCAGGGCAGGGGGGTTGGCACTCGGTGATCGGGTCATCCTTGAGATCCCTTCCAACCCAAATCATCCCACGATGCTATGAAATGCCCCGGGGGACCATGCTTTGTCCCCGGCCTGGGCTCCCCCTCGGGGCCCAGCACCTCAACGGGCCCTACAGTCCCCTCTGGAGCCATGGGGGGGTCCCCTCGCGGCCGCCCCGGTCCCCCGGCCGCCGGGCCCCGCCGCCCCATCCCCACCTGGGCCCGCCCTGAGGGGAACATGGCGGGCACCCCCCACCACCCCC
>JAOXJK010000006.1:10677418-10695381 GCA_025774025.1 Xenus cinereus | reverse complement strand
CACCCCCGGCTCCGCCCCGCCGCCGGCCCGGCCCCGCCTCGCCGCCCCCTCCCCGGTACCTGCGGGGGCGGAGCGGCCTGCGCGGGCCCCTCGCAGAGCAGGCAGGAGCGGATCCCCTTGCAGCCGCAGCCCGACCCTTCGCAGCCGCCCGCCGCCTCCTCCATCCTCGCCGGCTGCGCTGAGGATACGGGCCCTCAGCACCACCACCACCACCACCACCACCCACCTCCTTCCTCCCCGTCTCCTCTTCCTCCTCCCCTCCCGCCGCCCGTCCCGCTTCCAGGTGAGAGGAGCGGGGGGGGGGCGGTCCGGGTTCAGGGCCTGGGTGGCGGTGGGGTAGGCGGGCTGGGCACAGGCCGGTCGGTCGGTGAGCGGAGGTGGTGGTGGGAGCACGCGGACTCGCTCTCCCAGCATCCCCCGCGGCGCCGAGAAGAGTTGCGGGGCCCAGCCGCGCCGCGGGGGCTGCCGGGAGTCGTAGTCCCGCCACCCAACGCGCTTAGACCCCGCGGGAGGGCGCCTCAGGCCGCGGCCCGGCGCCGGCCCTCACGGCGGTCTGAGGGCTCGGGGCGGCGTGAGGCGGCCACCGCGGCTCCACCCGGTCGCCTCGGCGCGAAGCTAGTGCCGCTGACCCTGCCCGCCGTCTGAAGGGCCGCCGGGAAGGCGCTGAGAGGATGGGCTGGCTGGCAGGCCGGCGGCGGGGTTGTCCCCAGCGCGGTGGTGGCAGCGCCAGGCCCACCTCGGCTGAGGCGATGTGGCGGTGCAGCTGGTGCGGGGTGCTTAAAATTAAACTCGTTTGTGTCTCCGCTGCGCTACCCTAGCCTGAATCCACAGCCTGCTGTAGGGCTGCCAGCCCCGGGAGGAGGGTCGGTGGCAGTTCCCGGTTAGGCCGAATGACGGGGGTTCGTCAGGGTAATTAATTGCACGTGCCTTCTGCAGTGGCACCCGTGCTGTTGTGGCGATGGGGCCTTGGTGTGTCTTCCCTGTGGCTCCCGGGGTGTCACTGTGTTTGCAGCGTCGGTGTGGTCAAAAAGAGGGTGATAGGAACATCCACAGTCACTGGTGTCAAATTTTACATATAGATACTGGAGCTTCGGGAGGTTTATTGGGTTCAGCAGGTAAGGGCCTGATCCTGGGGTTGGGCTTTCGGCGACGGTTCTGTCACTTGAAGGATGAAATCCTGGACTGCTGCTGTTCATACTGTTTTTCAAGCTCAGCGCTCTTTATGCTGGCGTAAAATATTCCATACGTGAAGTATTGTCCTTACTTACAAGTGTTAACAAAGCAGCGCCCCGTTGCTTGTCAAACCCAAGGGTCCAGGTGCTGTAGGCGTGTTCTGGCGCTGAAGTCAGGCCTGAGGACAGCTTAGTGCTTCGTGTGCTCCTCACCATTTACCGGAGTGGCGTTTAGGCAGCGGTGAGACTAACACAAAAGGACAGTAGCGAGCCTGGCCTTGGAGCTCTTTTTTATTTCCCTCTCTTGGAATCTGTGTCAGAAAGAGCACTAAGCCACGGACCAGTAATTTCATGAAGCTACTTTGGCCCTATCAGTGTTATTATTCTAAATATCAGTGCATCCGTTTGTGTGTGTGTACTATCCTATCCACAGCAATGCATGAAAACACTTGTTAATTCCTAATAACATATAGAATTCTGTTGATTTTTTTTTTCCTCGGTGAGGAAATGATGTTATTATAATGGTGGCTGTTTACGTTTCTGGTAATTAATTCAGTTTTCAAAAATTTTAAGGAATGTAGAAGTTGTCAGCCAAGAGTCTATCCATCTGGTCAGGCTAGCGAGCGCACTGTGTCATTTCCTTGGGAGGAAGGCATTCACGACAGGTGTATTTATTCTTACTGTTGCTGTTTATTTGAAAGCGTGTTGGAGTTCTTGGAGCAGAGCCCTGTTGCTCAGGAGAGGTACAAAGATGTAACTGAAAGACTGTCCTAGTCCCGAGTGCTGTCACCCCATGGACAGCGTTCATCGACTTTAATAGCCAAGGGAGGTATCGCTGTTCTTTCGGAGATGGGTAGCATCAGTGTGTTGGGAATGCGTGCCCAGAATAATAAAAGTCTCTGGTATTTTCATTTCAAGCATATTAAAAAGGCAACTTCAAACACAGTAGCAAAATCAGTAGCTAACCTCATAACCTTTTTTCCTCCCCCATTTTGGAGTCAGTTGAAAGGGCTTCCTCTTATTCCTGTTTGTTTTACCAGGAGGGTTACAAGAAAAGTTCCTGCAGCTGACTGAACAGTGATACAAGCAGAGGGTTGGAGATTAAAAATGTCAAAAATTACTACAGAACTTCTTTTGGAAAGAGCGGTTCCAAGATCTACGAGGCTGCGAAAGATCGAGACGCTGAAGTAAGTGCAGACAGGACCATGGAAAATTCCAGCTGAATTCAGCTTGGGCGACCCTTTTTTTGTCTTTCTTTCCCTAAATATTTTTGCTGAAAAAAGAGAGATGGTTACAAAGCAGAGAGTGGGAGATGGCATTCTCCATGCAGGATCAGTGAGCGCTAGTGGAACTGCATTCACTAGATAGGTTATCAGCAGTTGCCACTCCTCACCACTTACATTGTATAGATGTTGCCACCTTCATTCTGTTAAACTGCTTAAGGCTGGATCCCGGTTTCCTAACCCTAAGGCATCCTCCCCTGCTGCCAACACACTTCTGTCTTTGCTAGCAATTGCTTAATGTGAATAAGAGAATCTCTTCTGGCCTGGATTTTAGAGGGTTTTTTCCTCTCCCTCCATCATTTTCCATCTCCTCTAAATACAATCAAACATTGCAGAGAGGGAGACTAAACTCTTGACATGCTTAGAAACCACTAAAAACAGTTTTGTTGCTCAGATCCTTAACAGAGGTCACTGGAAATATGTGTTTTTCCAAATGATTAGTACAGTGGGATTTTGCTATTCCAGAACTGGTCAATCCCAGTGACTCAGCGAGCCAATTTCTGGCTGGCGCCTTTGTTGTTTTTGTTGCTGAGGTAAGAGTTTTGAGTTTCATGTTACTCTTTAAAGTTACCTCTTTTCGTTTGTATTTGCTAAAATATTTTTTTTTAAGAGAGAAACTCAAAAGTTTTATCTGTAGAGTATAGGCTGCAATAATCTGGGTAACAGTGCTGTTGAGACGTTTGAAGTAGCGAATTTCTAGAGTGTGGCTTTTTTTGTGCAGCTTCATACTGCGATTTTGAAGGGCAATATTTCAGAAATCTATTTGGGCAACATTGTGTTGAGTTTCTCCCCAAAATGACATAATAGTCACACTCAGGTTTGCACCAGCTGAATTCTGTTCAACCTTTCTTACGTGCTTTGACTGGCTGGTTAGGCTTCCAAGATGACAAGCGAAGGAGAAGTGGTCTTGCTTCCTAATTTTATTCACCTCATTTGTTCACACTTAATTTATATTTAGAAGGCCTTTTTTTACTAATGATTAGAGATGGAGATTCTGTTTGTTAAAGGAACTCAGGCTTGTGTCCTCAAGAGATGTTGGCTGTCAGGACTAGGAGCTCCCTTTGGAGCTCGACTAAATGATCTAGTCAAATGTAAATGACCCTTCTATACAGTTTTCACTCTCTTAACAGAGAAGGGGTATTTTTGTTTCCCTCAAATATTATACCTCTTCCTCTTTCAGGACAGGATGCTTCGGTTTTAGGAGCAGCCATGGAATTTTGTTGTATTTCCATATTTGCCTTTGCAAGTTTTTGCAGCAAAATTCACTGTAAAAGAAACGGAAAAAGTAACTTTTTTTTGCAAAGTTAGTTTTTTGAAAACAGCCAAATGATTTGGGGACCTACACTGCACTTGGCCTGAACTTCAGCTTCTAATGAAGAGGAGAAGAGTTTTGAGCCAGATCAGCAAACTGATCCAATATCTGGACTGCAGGTTAATAGTACTGCAAATATTTTGGTAGACTCGAGTCTCTGATGTTAACTCAGACACATCACCTTTTCCATGTTTGTGTGCTGCAGACAAGAAAAAGCAGGTTTGGTCAGATTTATCCAGCGAGTTGTGCTAGACTGAGAGGTGCCACCAGGTGGGACCTTGTGTCCTGTGTTTTTTTCCAATGAATTGCAGATGGTTCATGTTCTCTTTTGTTTTCAGCCTGTCCAAGCTGCAATTGAAGACTGGAGACTTAGACCCGCGTTTGTTTTCCCGCCTGAGGCATCTGCAGAAACTAGATCTCTCTGACAATTTACTGGACAAATTTCCCAACAGTCTAACCCTGCCTGATCTGCGCGTCCTAAACTGCAACAACAACAAACTGGAAGATGTAACTGCTCTGAAACAGTTCCCGCTGCTGGAGGAGCTAACCTACGAGAACAACGTGTACTTGACGGTGAGTTACCTCCCGTTCTTACAAGCCGAGCATTAAATAGAGGGGGAAAGAAACAGCAGTTATGCCCAGTTCTTGTATATTGTTCTTAGGCAGCAAGTGTTAGGGCATCTGAGAAAGCAGCCAGGCTTTTTGCACCCCTTCACCAGTTTGTGCTGCTTTTTCCCGATTTGCAGAAGTGACGTGCCCAACACCACTCGGGTATTAAAATCTGGGTATTAACTCCTGGTTCTCCAGGCCAGAGTCCCATCTTAGGTTGCTTATCAGACAGGGCATCTTATGCTCATGCTTGTGTAAAATATGGTAATGATTGTGTAGACATGTCCTTCTTGTGTGCTAGTTTTAGTGCCCCTTGTGCTCTGGAAGAGCAGACTTGGTCCTGTGATGAGCTGGAGAGGGGCTTTCTACGAGGGCAGGTAGTGATAGGACGAGGGGTAATGGCTTCAAACAGGAAGAAGGGAGATTTGGATGAGATATTAAGAAGAAACTTTTCACTCTGAGGGTGGTGAGGTTGCCCAGAAAACCTGTGGCTGCCCCATCCCTGCAGATGTTCAAGGCCAGGTTGGATGTGGCTTTGAGCAACCTGGTCTGGTGGGAGATGTCCCTGCCCAGGGCAGGAGAGTTGGAAGTAAGTGGTCTTTAAGGTCCCTTCCAACCCAAACCATTCTATGAGGGGTTAAACTTGGTGATTCCTCAGTTTAAGCATCCCAAACTAATTTTATTTGTGCATTAAGCTGGTGTCAGCCACCATCGCCGTCCCCAGATGCTGTTGTGTGCAGGCAGAACTACACGTGTGGCTGTATGGCAGACTGGACTGGGGAACTGGTCTGACCTAAAACGCCCATGAGCCAAAGAAGCCCTGCTGGTTCTGGGTTACTGTAGCAGGGCAGCCCTTCCCCTGCGTGAGATGCTGGCTCCCGGTTGAAAGATGTGACCAGAACACCCTGCCTTGTGCTGGGGCCGGAGCAGAAGGTCCTGGTTGCACATCCACCACCTTGTGTTGGGTGTCAGTACTGCAGAAGGGTGAGGCTGGGCGTTTGTCTGCAGTTTAAGATCCCAGCTCATAGGAGTTAATGTACAACTAAACCTTATAAACGTTAATTTACAACTAAAAGGTGATAGTCAAGTCGGAAATGCTCAGAAAATTTTATGAAATGGCTTTTCCTGCCTAACCTAAACATATTCTTCTCATCCTTGGCTGTATTTTAATAAAGTGCTAAAGCAAGTACCATGTGTGCAATTTTTGTGGCTCTGATATCTTCTCTTTCTAGCTCAACGATGACTATAAAGTAATGTTTCTTTTGGAAAATCTTCGGCTACTCAACGGCAAGGATATAACCAAACTGGCTAATCATGTGAGGCGTGTCAATAGCCGTAAGCTCACCAGCAAGGTAAGATGTGTGATATTTTCTTAATCTCTAACCACCTGAGAAGTAACTAAATACTGTGTTCAGTTTAATGACTGAGTTGCAAACAAGCATCCAAGGGTTAGCAATAGTTCTGATATGATCTGGGCTTCCTATTAGATGTCTCGCTGCTGCTTTCTGTGGTCACCGCTTGCATTAGCTCTGCCTGTTCTGTAGCCAACTTCTGCCTTCAGTTTAAATCATAGGAGCCGGGTCAGCAAGGTCTGTGTCTGACCCTCTGGTTTTTCAGGTCATTGTTCAAAAATGGGAGAAGCCTTGTGCTGACATAACAGCTGCGTCCACCTCCCCATCCAATTTGTGTTAATCTCCTGGCCCCAGGAATGGGGAGCACAAAACCAAGCTCAGGATAATCTTGCTTTTTCCAGCATACACCAGGAATGAGGATTTGTTCGTTCTTCTTCAGCTGTGCATGTTTGGAACTCCTTTTTTGCTCATTTACATACACAGTTTAGCTCCTGACAGATCGTCCCCACAAAGCACATTGTGATCTTGAGCAAAATTATTGTTCTATTATGAAAAAGGTTTGGGGTTTTTTTGGTGCAGTGCAGCTCTTACCCATTTATATTTTAGTTAGCTGATCTTAATTCCTTCTGTGTAGCTGTGGTGGAGAGATCAAATACTGAAGACTGAGATGGCTTATTGTGCTGAGCGCTGTTATCTGTGTAATACCTTGTAGCTCAAAGGTTCTTGGTGAGGGCTGCTCAGCTCTATTTCTCCAGGCAACTGGGCATGGTTGGCTGTTTAATGAGACACCAAATGCTCCCCTGGTGCTGTTCATTTTGTGCTGGTGTCTGTGCCCCAGATACCTTTCCCTGATGGTAATACTTTGTAGCTGGCTGCCCGGTTCTTACTGCTGTGGCTAAATGTAAAATGTCTCTTGGGTCCAAATGCTTATGGATGTGTTGCTGCCCGCCAGAAATTCTCAGGTGCGGAACTGTGGGGGTAGGTGACCATCTGCATGATTGTGCCCGTAGTTCAGAAGTCTTTTGGAGTCAAGGTGTCTTTATAAATGGGAAGGACTCGTGCACCAGTCCTGCTTGCACACTAACTACAAGAAAACTCAAACATCCCCGTTATCCCCGGTCTCTTATAATAAAGTAGTTACCAGTCAGGTATTCCCTGTTAGTAGGGCACACTCTAAGGCTCCTTAAGGCCATTTGCTATGGATCCAGAGGCATGAAATCAGGCGTTGCTCTGGCTCCATGTTGCCACACTCACTTAGGCTTGGTTCAGAGGAATTGGGTTTCTTGTTAGCTGAGGTCGTGGTTTGAACACTGATAAAATAAAGGGAAGCAGTGCCATCACGTAACAAGCAGAGCCTCAGGGTTGGCAACTCCTTAAATGCTATCACAAGTATTCTTGTGCTTTTCTGCTTTGGTTTTGTGTAGTATTCTGTTGAATAAATTCAGTCTTTCTGCCTAGGTTACTGCTCACTGGGAAAAATTCTTCCGTGACCAACTTCCTGAGAAATACACAGCTGAGCAAGTGAAGTCCATCAAGAAAAAGTTCCTGAAATCTGTACAGACCAATGTAGTGTACGGACCCAGCTCACTCAGTGAATTCACCCGCTGGCGGGTAGGTTACAATTCACTTACCATTCTGTTCTTCATGCAAGGCCTCTGCACCTGGATTCTGAATGGATTTGATTAAAATGCTCCGTGGATTTGGTATCAGGTCTCTTGCAGAACAGATGGTGGCACTTTTTCTGGTTTTCTTCACTGCTTTGTTAAGCAATTACAGAAACGCTGTGCACCAAGTTGCAATGACTGTCATTAAACATTGTTTTTTAATGCATAAGCAATAATGGTACTTGTACTAATTAACAAGACTGCAGTATCCTCAGTACTTAATTATTTGCAAATAACTCTAACGGCAACCTTTAGTCTTGATGTAAGCTGTAGAAAAGGAGAAAAGATAATGACAGAACTGCAGTTACTCCCAGTGGGGAAAGGTACCATTTAGTTTGTAACATGTTTTAATTGTATATGCATACATGCTATTGAGGCTTCCATCCCTCCTTTGTCTGGTTTTGTTGTTGGGCTGTTGTTTTCACAAATGTTGTACCCTGGATGCCCACGACAAAGTGAAGTTCTTGGGTCCCATAATGTCAGCAGAGGACTTGTCGTGCCGGGCTTGCAGCTGAGGACTCCTCCATCGCTTGTGAAGTTCATGTGAAGCAGATATTAAAAACTCAGCAAAGCAGCTCTTGTCATTGCACATCAGAGTTTGACTGCTGTTGCTTTTTGTCTTTTTTTTTTTTAACATAACTGCATATTTGCTTCTAAGGTGAAAATGATTGCAGAAGAGTTGCTGGCTTGCTCGCTGGGTCTGGACTCAAACACAGATCCTGAGCCAGAGGAAAAGATGGATGAGAGTGAGGAAGAAAGTACAGAAAGCCCTAGGGAAGCTGCAGAGGACATGGATCAGGTAGGTGATTTTTCCAGTTACATTCACAATGTCCTTTTTATTTCTTACGAATTCAGTAGCACTTGTCAGTTGACATTGATGACCCTTTGGTCTCCAGCCTGCATTCACCAGCTGAGGCTTCTTCTTTATGCCCAGACTGAAGCTTTCCCAGCAACATGAAGGTTGAGTTGCTCTCCAAGAGGAGAGAACTTCCATTTTTACGTAAGACCAAAAAGGTTTCATGAGTATAGTCCTACTGACTCCACCTCTTCTTTGAGGAAGGGATATTTTTAATGAGAGAACTGGGTGATGCATGGCCAGACTGTGATGGTGCTTGCCTTCTTTGAAATGGCTGCAAACTGAACACCCTTGGTCCATGGGACAGATTTGTTCTTCTACATCCTATGTAAGTCACAAGTAACTGGGACAAGGGAAGGGAGATGAACATGAGGTTGCCTGTGTGATTTTCATTAGCTTCTGCCTCTAGGAACTCTGCAGCTCTGGGCTGCCTGATTCTTGGAACCCAGTCTGTAACCGTGGGAGGGTACTTGCTTTTGAATAATTAATATCTCTGACTTGCTTACAAATCATCTGCACATCTCGGGGAAGCTAGAAACCTTCTGCAGAAACTGACAACATGCCTTATAGGTCACGTTGACGCCCAGCAAGAGGAAAAGAAATCATTCAAAACCAGGCTCTGGAAACAAGAGGTCCAAGACCCAGGCAAACGCCAAGGAGGAGGCTGTAGTTAATCCCAGAAAGTCCAGTCGTGTGCAGGATGACCCAGCTCCTGATAAACCAAGAACATCAAACCAGCCGGCCAAAGAGGCAACCGCTGAGCAGGGAGCTGAAGGGACGCAGAAGAATGGAGAGCAGTTTCCCAAGGGGCAAAGCAACAGAAGATCCAGCCAGCTGACAGAGGAACAGAAAAGCCAGGAGCAGGACAACGGAGTTGTTAGCTTGACCCCAGTGAAGAACTCCAAGGGCAAGGTATGTCCATCAGCCCCCTTGGGACTGGCTTTCGGCCTCTTGCTTTAGTGGGAGGAGCTGCATTCAGATTTCATCAGAGCTCTACACAGCTTGGAGCTCCTAATTGGCCAGATATATTGTGAATTATGGTTTTTGTTTTGTGGTTTTTTTTTCTTCTTGTTGTTTTAAATCTCTCAGAGGCATCAGGGAAGGCACCCCCCTGGAGACAAGTGAATCCCCTGCAGGGGATGGATGGACCAGCGCTCTGAGGTGGTGCACTGAAAGCCTGTTCCTAGAAATGGGACTGGCATGACTTTCTCTCGGGTCAAACTGATGGCTGCATGGGGAAAGGTCTTTCCCCCTCAGCTCAGGCCAGTGGGGATCTAAAGGGTTTTCCACATTTCTCTACAGCAGGAAATGGGGTTCACTGCTGGGGTCTGCTGGGCACATCTTTTCTAAACAGTTGCCTGCTGGTTTAGGAGTCTTGAGCATTGGTGGCACCTCAGTCTCTGCTGTTCTTTGTAACACAGAAGGGCTGAAAAATACTTCAGTTTAACTGAGATTGCTGTGTTCAGTAGAGGGTTCTGTCAAGGCAAGCACAGGCAAACCGCTGTCAGGGGAATGAATTTTCTAAATGTGGATGGTTTATTGTAGGAGGATGTCAGTGCAGAGCCATTGCATTTTCTTCAGTGTCACAGTAAAGGCAACAGCCGCGAGGATTTTAAAACGCAGCTCTGGTCCTGTGTCTTCGAGCCATTGCTAGACTGTGGAGCCAGGAAAGGTGAGCTCTGAAAGAGGTTTGCAGGATTCCCAGAACCACCCGGCTCTGGAATCCCAGCGGACTCCATGCATTAGACCCCTGCTCCTTCAAGCTGTAGTCTCCGTTGTCAGGAAGAGACTTGCTTACATACTTCTTTGACTTTGAAAACAGGAGACTGGGAGAGCACCAGGCAGTGATAAGCTGCAGTCTTCATGAGTTATCCGTGAGCCTGGGGACTTCTCACCTCTTCTTTTCATCTTTCAGATCCCATTGTGAGCTCCTCCAGAACCGTGGCAACGTGTGGAGGGGAGTCCGTCTGTCTGATTGATTGCGAGACGGGGACAGTGCTGAAAAAGTACAAGGTGGCGACGGAGGTAGGTTGCAAGAGTGAGCGTTGAATGGAAATCCTTTATAAGTACATACAGGTATACATAATACACACTACAAACAGTTCTGAAAGGGTTTCAGGCATTAGTACGGGCAGGTCTTAACAGGATAAAGATAGAGAGTAAACATTTCTTGCTTATCCTTTTAGCCTGGTTTGGCTTTATTTTTTTATTAGTTTAAAAGATCATTCTGCTTCTCTCCTCCTCACACAGGCATGTGCATGTTGTATCCAGGTTGCTGAGGCTGCTTGACAACATAGAGGAATAAACATCCTGGTTTTATAGTTTGTGTTCTTCTGAGGGTAGTTTTGAGATTCCATGCTCCAGCTTGAATAGTCGTGTCATTTCACCTGAATGGCTCTCGTGATTGTCTTATCTTTGAGCTAACAGCCATCCACCCTGCTGGCTCCTCTCTTTCACGTCTCTTTCACGCTATTCCTGGTTTCTTTCTACCCTAGGAGTTTTTCAGTGTTGCATGGACAACCCTCACAATGGTAATCAGCAACAGTCGGAAGAAATCTCATAACATCTTGGCGGCTGCTGGGAGGAGAGGGATTGTCAAGCTGATTCATGTGGCGGCTGACTTCTGCTACGGAGAGATAAAGGCTCATAAAAAGCCCATTGCTACTGTCTGCTTCAGCCCAACTCGAGAAACTCACCTCTTCAGTAAGTCTCTGGTTCAGAATCTCTTTAGCTTTCGTACCTGACGTAGAAAAGGCTGGTTTTCCTTGAGGGGGATTGTCACCAGTGCCAGCAGGTTTGGGTAAGGGACAGCACACACATAGAAAAAGTGTGGCCAGACGTTACGGAGAGAGTATTGTTAGTCTCATGTGGCAGTAATCTACAGACAGCACGAATTGTTTCAGCCCCAGAGCCTGACTCTTTAGATGAGGTGCAGCAGCTTGTGTTTCTCTCTGGGTAGCTCTCAGGGTGGCTGTCACACACGCATTAGCCACAAACAAGCCCAGTAGTGGATCTGTTCCGCAGGGATGAGTAAGAAGAATGAGTGATAGCCAGAGCAGGCTGCTGGGGGCCAGGCAGCGGGTGGCCAGCTGGCAGGGCTCTCGCCGAGCACGGCGACGGGGGCAATGCAGCGGATAATGGGGCTGTTGGATTTCATTTTTTTCCAACGAGCAAAACTATGCGCTTAATTGCTTTTGAATAAATGAAAGTTCTCTGCCTGGTCAGAAATTTTTATTCGGGTCCTGGTGTAGAAGAGAACTTTGCCACAGTAGGGCCCACGGAGGCTGAGGCTTCCAGACCGGTGGGAAATGACCCATCGTATTACAAATTGCAGCTGCATTGTCAGGCCTGTAAAGTGAGCTGTTAGAGAGCCCTTCGGACCACACCTGCACCCCGTAGCGAATTGTTCCTCCTGCCTGCACCCACCCACATCCTGGAGTAGTTAGAGTGCTACGTGAACCATTAAGAGGGGAATTTTTTTAACACCTGGGTAGCTGTAGTGGATACTTTTGAGGAAGAAGCTCAAGAGCGCAAAAAGCAGAAGCCTAGAGGGATAAGGAAGCTGACAGCAAAGCTCGTTGTGTTGCATAGAAAAATTTATAGTAATGAAGTGAGAGTCATTGTGTGCCTGTTTGGGGACTGGACACTATCCCATTTACTTTGAGTTTGAGGGATGCCATTGGAGTAGGATCCAGATTACTCTGAGTAATCCATTAGGGTTGTTTCTGCTATCAATCAGTGTAGCAGCTTGCTGACATCAAGTGTTTTTGACACTTTACGCCGGTGCCTGACTTTCCCAGTAGGAGCTGCCGTGGATGGGAACGCAGTAAGCCATGGACATGCGGAATAAAGCCTGAGAGTAGAGGTTGGAGCTCATATTTTAGGTTCCACTAGAACCCATGACCAGAAACGTAAGCTCAAAGGGGCACTAATTAATGACCTTGTGAAGCCACAACTTAGTAAGGGACACCAGGAAACAAACTTTCTTTTATCTGCTCCTCTCAGAGCACAGGGTAAGAACGCAAATTCCAGCCCGTGCATGTTTGACAATGTCTGTCAGGAGCCTCGGTGACTGCTGCTGTGCTTTAATGAGCTCTCTGATGCCACAGGCTTAAGAGTGTCACAGCCTGTGACACAGGTAGAATTGACAGCTAGCAGGAGAAGAGCCAGATGAGCAGCGGTGTCACTACCTGCTTCTCTTCTGTGTCCCACAGCTGCATCCTATGACAAGCGAATTGCACTCTGGGATATTGGGATTCCAGACTGTGACTACAATTTCAAAGCAAGGTAAAGGTTCAAAAACCAGACGTGGCCAGTCCAGGAGCCTATAACTATCACGTCACAGCACCACTTAACTGCTTGTTCTCTCTTTTTTGTTGGTGGGGTTTTTTTTTTGTTGTTGTTTGTTTTTAGCCAGCTGCTGGTGCTGGAAGCGCTCTCCATTCCCCTACGGATTGCCCTGGTCCCCACCTGCCCAGATCACTACCTGCTGGCGGGCTGTGAAGAAGGCTGCTTTGCCTGGAATATAAAACTGGATAAGGAACAAAAAAGCAGGTGAGAAGCAAAAGTTGGGGCGCACAAAGTCCTAACAGAGGCTTTATTTCTGACCGAGGAAGTCTGAGCAAGAAAAGCAGTGCGTTCCTACCGAACTTAAACCATACTCCTCTTCCCGTAGAGGCAAGAAAAAACACTCGTGTGATGCTAAAGGGATGTGCAAAGGCAGCAGCCCTGAGCTTGTGGTGATGCTCCAGCTACAAGGGTTGCAGGCTGCTTTGAAGGAAGGCCGACACAAGTGTAATACAATAACCCCAAAACTTAAGGGCGTATAATCTTGAAACGGTGTAAGGGAGTGTAAATTCTTGGAGCGAATGCCAGCCTCACAGCGAGCCCTGCTTCTGGGACGTGAGGTTACCTGGGAAACTGGCACTTCACGGGAGCATGGGGGAAAAAAAATAAATTGCAAGAAAGCAGCAAGTGAAATCATGCCCTGCTGACACAGACTAATCCCCGTGCCTACAAAAACAGATGAAGTAAAACAGCGGTCTCTGCAGCAAACAGGCTTCTGCTGTATTAATAAACCCAGGTGGCCGAAAGCATAAGTTCAGGAGGGAATTCATCCCAGTTTGGCAAGAGACTCACTAACGCAGGAATTTCCTTCTGGGTTCTCTACCCGAGTGCCTTTCCGCTGCTGCCCACGGACTCATTTCACCCTTCCCCCCTGCTGTAGGCCTTTTGAAGCCGAATTCCAGTTTCCTGACGAGGACGGCAGCGTGACATCATCTCACAGGGTTGACGGTTTGGCTTTTCTGAATGACGATGTCGTCGGTGAGTATAAACACAACAGCCCCATCCAGAAAATCCGTCACGTGCCTCAGTGTGGGGCAGGGTGAAGCCAGCATGATGAGCAGAGGGACTGAATGGGGCGTGACCACCTCTTCTTTAGGTTTTTGGGGGCTACACAGAACGGAGTTGTCTCCAGAGTAACTTAATCTTTCCCTAAAATGTGGGCTGGAGGTGCAAATCCATGTCTGAGTAGGACTGGAACTGAGACGGACCCATCCCTGAGAGCAGGCTCAGCCAAGCAGAGCCAAAGCGAAGGGAGGAGAGCTCCTTTCTGCTCAAGGGATTCTTCTTTTTTTTCCAGGGGAACTGAGGGTTCCCACATCTGGGAGGGTGCTTAAAGCATGGGCTGGATCTTTCTGAACAGCTAATGCTTGTTCTGCAGTTCAGTGACATAAGCCTGGGACTGAAAACCCTTCCGCAGCCTCTAATTATCCTGAAATAAGGTAAAGGAGGTGGAAACAGTTGCTATCAGGTGTTCAGCTTAAAAGCCACCTGCTGGATGGGCCACCTTCACCAGAGGCCAACTTTGTTTTGAGGCATTTCGCTTCTCAGGACTCACACAGCCTCTCCCTTCTTCCTTCCCTAGTTTCCAAGAGCTCAAAACCGGGATGCATATACCTATGGAGCTGGAGCCGGTCTTTTGACACAAAGGGGAAAGGATGCCAGAGGACGATATCTGCCGTTATTCTGGCCGAGCTGGAGTGGTCCCTGACAGACCTGTCCTACCTGATGCTCAGCACCTGCCCAGGTAGGCAGCACCCTCCCTCCACGAGGCCGTACTGGCTGCCCTCCAGCAAGGGGAACAGCGTTACACCGACTGTACGGTACCAAAGGTCTTCCTTTAGAGGTCTTTGAAGCACACGGAGCCGGTGGCTTGGCCCTGTAGCTTTTCTAGAGCCATTTTCATGCTTACTGCAGGTGGAGTAAGGGGTGGGAATGCCACACGCGCACACACAGGGCAGCTTTTGAGACTAACAAGGAATAAACAAACCTGACTTGCCATTCTCCAAATCCCCAAAGTCTGAAAAAGAAGAAACGCCAAAACACTTACTGCTCGCTTTTCTGTACTATTGGTCAGGTAACCAATTTATCTTGAAATTAATTTTTCAGAGCAAGGTAGATTAATGTATTTGTGCTAGAACTAGAACGTTGCTGAAATACGACATCCTCCCCCGGAACCCCACAGCGCTGTGTTGAGCTCTGGTTTATAGAGGGGTGAACTCCCAGTTCCACCCTTGTTTTCCAGCTGCTTCTTTTTGGTCTTAACAGCGAAAGACTACGTGTTCTGTGGCGACGAGAAGGGAAGCGTGTGGATGTACAACCTCTCCAGCTACACCGCAGCATGGAGCTCTGCCAAGGGAAAACGCTCCGACAGGAGGATCCCTCCCACACAGGTAGGTCTCATTTTTACCTTTTCGGGCCGAGCTGGCCCGAGTCTGCCATCAGATTTACACCAGAACACGCCGGCCCTTTCCTCTGCCTAATCCTCGCAAGCAATTAAAAGCAATCTTCAGAGCGTGACCAAGGCCATCTTTCAAATCTCAGGCAAACACAACCGTGACAGGAATTGAGCTGTAAAGCCAGTCTGTTTGCTCCTGCGTTCTGGGGCCCGGCGGCTCTTTCTAGCAGAGGGCCCCGGGTGGTTACACCGAGAGCCTGACAGCGCACCCACCGCTTCTCCGAGGGGCTGAGGAGGGGGATGCCAGAGCGGCTGTTCCCGGGCAGAACTGCACCCAGGAAAGGCCTCGCTGCTTCCCTGTGCTCCTGCCACCCTTTTTGTTTGGTATTTCCCTGGCTGTCGGAGACAGTCCTCTTCTGGGCAATTACTGCTCCTTCTCATGACGAAGACACACACACTCAAAGGCTCTCACTCCAGAGCGTGATCTTGATCTACCATTACACATCTACCATTACACCTAGCGCTCCATAAACTTTTTACAAGTGTATTGCCCGAGTCAACAGTCAGTTCCAGCTGCTTTCACCTTTTCCTTTCTGATCAAGTCCCTCTGCCTTAAGCCCTTGTCCTTTAGAGTACCATAAAGCTCCCTCAGGAAGGAGAGAAACATTTTATTCAGCTTCCCTGGGTTGGCAGGGAAGCAGAGTCCACAGAAACCCCATCATCAAACCGTGCAATAATTAATAACCTCCCACTTCCAGAGACAATACCACCAGTCCTTTGCTACCCAAACTCTGTTCTCCTTGTAGATTCTCAAGTGGCCGGAGCTTCGAGAGAACGGGAAGCAGCTGAGTGAAGTCCTAATAAACAATGTGGTATCAGACCCTGCTTTTACTTACCTTGTTGTTCTAACTAGTGTGAACATAACAGCGATTTGGAAGAAGTCATAGTTCCTTGTACCACAGTTTCATCCCCGTGCTTTGAAATAGTGCAGTATTAGTGACTGTTACCCATGTAACCATCAAGTTTTCTAGACCAGCTATTATGTGCCAGAGAAAAAAAAAACAAACAACGATAAGAGTTTGTTAAACTCATCAAGTCATTGTAAACATCCGGTTTCTTTTACTGTACGTTTTCACAATTTGTGCATTTGTTTTATAGAAATGACACTAATAAAACAAAATACCAGTTCGCTTGGCAGTGCCTAGACTTCTTGAAAAGGAAAAGCAGAGGGTTTGTCTATCGCTCTCACGCAGTTTCTCACCCTGGGAGTACACACAATAAACTCACCGACAGCCCAGTACAAATATTTGCCTTAAGGCTCCAATTAGAAAAGTAGAAAACGTTTTAATGACTTATCCATCAAATCAAACAAGACATTCATCCTCTTGGCAAAACCCCTGTCCGGCGTAACAAAAAAAGGCTCAAAATATCACTGCTACTGTCAAAAATGAAACGTAAGTGGGACAAGGGGGAAAATATTTGCCATGCATAGAGGTTTAAATATAACATTCAACTAACACATGTGTCAGTCGGCCTCAGGACAGTCCACTCTAAATGGGGTGATTTTACTCTATTCCTTCTTGTTTGTCTTTAATAGCAACCTGAAAGAAAAATGCATATGTTAAGACAAGAAGTGTTACTGAACTGAAGGAATTTAGTTCAAACATTCATAACAGTCTTCTGTGAAACATAAGAACCACACGCCACCAGTGGAAATCTCCACACCATCCAGAAAAACAGTACTGAAACTTATTTACAAAATGGGTGCACCGTTACCTTTTCCCAGCACATCAGAGAACACGACAGACAGTATCCTATTCCTGCTCCCCCCTGTTTTGTCTGAATAACCTTTCGGGCAGATTAAGTATTACAAAATCAGGGGCTAAAGAAATACACAGTTGAGCAGAAGCAATGAGAAGTGGTCAAAGAAAAAGTACTGTCCCAGAGTTTTGGCAGGAGAAGTAGAACAAAAATAATACCCACTTGGAAGAATAGAAAATTGTTTTCTACGCTAATAAGATTGTGAGCAAAACAATACTAGCCCATCTAGGGAGAGCACCCACTGAACCACTGTTGGACATGCAAATAACCCTTAATTAAGCGCAGCCAGGCTCCACCGTGCCTTGACAGGAGCTGAGTAACACCGATTGGCTTTGATGAATTTATTGACCAGCTCTAAGATAAACTAACCCCCTCCCATTTAACTTTTAATTGCAAGAAGCTCAAATACTTTATAAAGAAAAAAAAAGAAACGAGTTTACCCTGAATCTCTCCTCCAGGAGGGAGAGCTCGCTGATGAGATCCGTGATGGCGTTGGTGAAAGCTTCCTGGGGGCTGTAATCGGGGGTGGTTTGGACTCGGATGATAATTTTGTGTTCCAGCGGGTGGGGGACCTTGTACCCTGCAAATAACACCTGGGGGTCTTTCAGTAACTGCCTGGAAAGGAAAAAAAGCAGCAGTGAATAAATACTAATATACTTCTTTATATTAGAAAATAATTTAAAAGCCGTGTTTCTGATGGGCTTTCCCAACACGCGTTCAAATAGGAATATTGTGGAGGCTGTTGCCTCACTTTTAAAGGCAGAATCGCTTTGCTCTACCCTATCACAACTTTCTGAGGTAAAAACCAACACCCCCACCCTCCCCACACACCCCAAATTTACTCCCATCCCCCTCAGCTCACGATTTGATGATGTTCCCCAGCGTGTGGTCCTCCTTGTTGATGGTGAAAAGGCAAGCGTTGGGCACCTTCGTGTCCTTGTTGATGGTGATCCTGAGTGGATACGGGTCGTTACCTCAGGGAGCGGCTCCTCCCCGCCATCCCCCCGCGGCCCGAAGGAGGTCTGCGGCCCGACCCAAGGGATAAATGGCGGAGAATCTTACTTCTTCTCGCCCTCAAAGAGGAGGAAGGACTCGAAGGCCGGAGGCGCGTTCATCCCGCCGCCGCTCGCCCGCCCCGCTCGCCCAGCAGAT
>JAOXJK010000006.1:10666297-10676978 GCA_025774025.1 Xenus cinereus | reverse complement strand
CCCGCTCGCCCAGCCCGCCCCGCTTCCGGCCGCGGCCGGCGCCGACAGCGCCCCCTGGCGAGCGGGAGGACTCAGCGCAGGGGCGCCACCCCCGCTGGGAGCGACCACCCAGTGGAGCCACCAGTAGAACCACCAGGGGCACCAGCAGCGCTTCCACCAGTGCCACCACCCAATGGAGCCACCAGTACCATCACCAGTGCCCCCAGGAGTACTTCTACCAGTACCACCACTGGCTGGAGCCACCAGTAGAACCACCAGTGTCACCAGCAGTACTTCCACCAGTGCTACCACCCAGTAGAACCACTAGTGTCACCAGCAGTACTTCCACCAGTGCCACCACCCACTGGAGCCACTAGTGTCACCAGCAGTACTTCCACCGGTGCCACCACCCAGTAGAGCCACTAGTGTCACCAGCAGTACTTCCATCAGTGCCACCACCCACTGGAGCCACTAGTGTCACCAGCAGCGCTTCCACCAGTGCCACCATCATCACTAGCACCACCAGTGCTTTCACGGGGCCACCAGCAGAACCACCAGCGATGCCACCACTGCCACTAGTAGGGCCACCAGAAATTGCACCAGCAGGGCCATCAGCAATGTCACCAATGCCACCACAAGCAGTGCCACCATCAGTAGCACGCCCAGTGCCACCAGCAGAGCTTTGGCCAGTCCCCCACCCAGTGCTGCCACCACCACTACCCGTCCCCACGGCCGGCAGCATCCTCACCAGAGACAGACAGGACCCAGCTGCAGGGTGCAAAGTGCCTTTATTGCCATGGCTGTGGTCCCCAAGGCGTGGGGACACCCACCACGGGTGGGTCCCCTCACGCCTGCAGCTGCAGCAGGACGGGGGCCGGGGGGTCTGGGGGCTGCGCCAGGCGGTGACATCCCTCCAGCTCCCCCAGCACCCCAAAGAGCCGGCTCAGTCCCTCGGGCAGGGGGGCACCTGCAGGGGTGGGAGGGAGCAATGAGACCCTGAACCCCCCCAAAGCCACCACAGCCATCCCTGTCCTCTGGGGACACGTCCCAACCACGGCATCCCACCCCACCCCACACCTACCTTCACCCTTGGGACCATCTTGGGCATCCTCTGTCTCCAGCAGCTCCCAGTACTTTTCCCTGGGGAGAAGGACAGGCCCTTGGCAGGGGGTGCAGGGGGGTATAGAGGTGTCCTCCCCAGGGTGGGGGTGTCTCACCTGAGCATCCCTTGGAGGCCTTGGAGGTGGTGGAAGAGGCGCTGGGCCTCCGCTGCGGGGTCCAGGGGGTCACTCCACTCCTGCAGGGTGACGCCGTGCCGCGTCCGGTCACAACCTGGTCCTGTGGGACAGCGGGGCTCACGATGGTGGAGGGAGGGGACGGGACCCACCAGCACCCCCTCCCCCGTGGGTCCCCTCCCCGGTACCTGTCCTCTCCTTCTGGTGGCAGCAGCTCCACTTGTCCCCACGGAAGACGCCGGGGTGGTAGGCACGGAGCACGCGGGGGTTGTTGCCGCACACCTTGCGCAGGGCTGACAGCCACTGGTTCAGCTCGTTGACGCACTACGGGAGGGGGACAGGACAGTGAGAGGGGAGGTCCCAGGCTGTGACACCCCTCAGGGTGTCCCCCCACCATCCCCGTCCCACCTTGCACTGGAGGTAGGCTGTCTCCTGCCGCCCGCCCGCGTCCATGTAGACCACCTGCATGACGTGGGAGCTCCCGAAGCTCTTCTCCTCCACCTTCTCGGCAGCGAGGATGTCGGCCAGGGCGATGGTGCCAATAGGCTGATGGGGCAGAGGGGGGGGACAGGGGACGTGACCCAAGTGGCACCCCGCTGCCATCCCCATCACCCCTCCAGGACCCCCTTACCTCGGCGCCGGGGCTCTTGCTGAAGCTGAGGGTCTCCCCAGTGAGGCAAAAATGGAGCTTCTTGGCGGCGGCGAGCAGCGGCCCCTTGCCCCGCGTCTTGTGGAGGATGAGCGGCCCCTCCTTCACCACTGCGGCAGGAGGACCCGGTGGCCGCCCTTCACCTTCCTCCTCCTTCTCCTCTTCCTCCGTCCCCACCAGCCGGGAGATGAAGTCCTTCATCTGGGCGATGCCCTGCTGCAGGGCGGGCAGCAGCGGGGACAGCCAGGGCTCCTTGGCCCGCCCGGCCGCCGGCTCCATGTTGCCCACCATCTGGACAGCCTGGAGACCCCCAGGGATGGCGGCGTCACCAGCAGTGGACCCAGCCCTCCCCCATGGGAAGCAGCTGAGCACCCCAAAAACCCCACCTAGGTGACACCACCACCCTCCCAGTGTGTCCCCCCCTGTCCCACCTTGGCCAGGAGCAGCAGCGTGCGGCTGGTGCGTGCATCGGCGTGTGTGTCCCGCAGGTGGAAGAGCTTGGGGGTCATGATGGCCGGCGAGAAGAAGCGGAGGCAGAGGAAGCTGGTGACGGCCACGAATTTGACGTGCTGCAACCACCCGAAGAAGAGGAGACACGTGAGGCTCTGTCCCAACGCAGGACATCCCCAGCCATGACTTCCAGCACCAGGGTTGCTGTTGGGGCACAGCATGGCCCCGCTGTCCCCCTTGCACCCCGTCCCTGGGGAGCTGCCCCCATGCCCAAGAAGGGACCTCATCGACCAAAGCTGGGGACTGCACCTGGGGGATGTCCCCGTTTGACCACCCCCCCGGGTCCATCTCCCACCGTGGCCCAACCTGGTGCTGGGGGAAGCGCTCCCCGACGCGCTGGAAGAGCTTCCGGAAAGCGGCGCGGATGACGGGGGGACATGCTGGGGCTGACTTGCCGATGGCATCTAGCAGCTCGCCCAGGTAGGACTGGAGGTGCTGGCGGCCCTGCTCCATCACCTCACCCTCCGTCTGCACCCGGTGCAGCCCCGAGCACCTGCGGGCACCAGCACCGTCAGCCCCACGGCCAGACACCACCCTGCCCCACCACCCCCCTGCACCCCTTACCCGACATCTTTGACCTCCACCTTGCTGGGGTCCAGCTCCACATACTTCTTCTCCTCGAACACACGAGTGATGGTGGGTCCCAGGACGGCGTGCAGGTACGGCATCCCTGTCACCTGCCAAGGGACAGCACAGGGGACGGTCATGGGGGGCAAGGACACAAATTTGGCACCCAAACACCCCCAGACTCCCCAATAAGGGTCTCCCAGGGGATTTCCTCCAACCTCCCAGCCCCAGGGGAAGACACAGCCCCACCAGCCCTCCCAGTACTCCCCCTGGGAACCAGCCCCACCAGCGGGGACAGCCCAGAGCCAGGGTGACCTGGGCAGTGTGGTACCTTGAGGAAGGACTCCATCGACTTTGAGGCCAGGGAGTTGCTCCGGAACAAAGTGTTGGGCTCACCTGCAAACCAGGAGAGAGTCTGTGGCCTGGGGGATGGCCACAGGTCACCCACCGGGCAGCTGACACCATGGGGAGCATTTACAGGGGCTGTGCTCACCATCCCCTGGCCATTTCCATGGGAGTTATGGGGATTTCCTAACCTCAACCCATCTGCTCCTCCACCAAGCTCAGCCCATAAATTGCTTGGGGTGAACCCAACAGGTTCCCACACAGAGCACAGCCTGGTGGCTGAACCTCAACCATCACCCGCCCCCCCAAAAAAAATCACCACGGAAGGTCCTGGAGGTTTTGCAGCCCCAGGAGATGGTCGGAAGCCTCCGGCTCCGCTCCCCGCTCCAGCCTTACAGGGCTTGGCCAGCTCCAGCTCGAAGAGCAGGTCCAGGAACTCCTTGACCAGCCCTTGGCCCAGGAAGAGTTTGACCAAGCTGATGGCGACCTCCTGCCGGCACTCGGCCGTGGTGGTTTCATCCAGGAGGGTGACCAGGTGCACTTGGCCATCCTGGTGGGGAGAGGCACCATGACGTTATGGCCCGAGGAAGACACGTGCCCCAGGGGCAGAGATCTGGAGGATGGTGGGTGCCCTGGCAGGGCTTTGCACAGACCCGTCCCTCACCTGGCGCCCTGACTTCACCTCCTGGCACAGGAGCTGGACCAGGGGCTGGTAGCAGTGGGAGGGCAGCACCGTCTCGTCCCGCAGCCTCACCTGCAGCTGCAGCGAGCCCAGGCTGCCTCGGCGCCTGCGGGAACACAGGGTGGATGGATAGAGGGATGGATGGATGGATGGATGGATGGATGGATGGATGGAGAAGCGCTTCACCAGGGAGGTGGCCCAACAGAGCAGGCAGGTGGGGCTGCCCTGCGCTTCCCCCCTCCCAGACAAGGGCATTTCCAGGAGCTTCCCCTCCAAAGGGATGCTGCTTCCCAGGAGTAACCCCCTCCCCCACGCCCCTGTGGGCACCAGGACCACCCCTGGCACACCCCAACACCCCCATGCCCACCCCAACACCCCCATGCCCAGACTCACTCATCCTCCCTCGGCTTGGACTTGTCTGGCCACAGCCTGAACCAGCCTTCCTCCTGCCCGGCCACCTCCAGCCCCTGGATGCTGAACACCACCTGGGAGAAGAAGGCAGGAGGGGGTCGGGCTGGCAGCCGGGAGGGACCCCCGGCAGCAGTGACGGGGTTTGGGGGCTCACCTTGCCCAGGAAGTCATTCCTGCCCACGAGGTCCCAGTCCCACACCTCCACGCACAGCTTCTCACCAGCGGGCTCAGCCAGCTCGAACTCGAAGGTCTCGTTCCAGCGGGGGTAGCAGGACTTCTTGACCACCTGCAAAGGACATGGACCTGACACCCTCCTGGGGACAGTGAGCTGGGGGTGCCGGGGGACAGCGATGGCTTCCCAGTGGGATGATTTCACCCGCACCACCAGCAGGTTTGGGGATCATAATAAACCAAAGTCCTACTCACGGTGCTCTCCTGCATCTTCCCGTTGTAGCGCAAGCGGACGAAGGGGTCGGAGGCGCCGTTCCGGTCCTTCCTGGCCAAATCCCTGCCAAGAAGAGGGAGGATTTGCCAGGATCCTCCCAAAATACCTACCGGCACCCACAGCACCCACTCCCCTCCTCAGATCTCCATGATCTCAAGATGCATGCCCTAAAGACCAGCAGATGAGGTGAACTCTGCCCCAAGGCCCCCATCAGCTGCTGAGTGGTGGGGAGGACGCTCTGCACCCATGGGAGGGTAACTGAGAAGACCCCGGTTCAGTGGGGACACTGAGTCACGGAACAGTCGCCCAGCTGCACACATAGTCCCTTGTCACCCCCGTGTCCCCTCCTCACCTGGCCTCCAGCACGGTGCAGCACAGCAGCCGCCGGCTGCCCTGGCTCCCCTGGACTTCCACCCGCAGGTGGATCTCCCCCTGCACCTCCTCATCGGGGTCCACCTCGCTGA
This sequence comes from Xenus cinereus, assembly GCA_025774025.1. Lineage (NCBI taxonomy): Eukaryota > Metazoa > Chordata > Aves > Charadriiformes > Scolopacidae > Xenus > Xenus cinereus. Next base: position 10,671,691 of record JAOXJK010000006.1, on the reverse strand, counting down.
GGCTCATCCAGCCGCTGTAGCCTGCGGGGAAAGGGGACACCCTCATGGGGGGGTCACTGGGGAGACCCTCAGGACTGGATTGTCACAGGGGTGGGAGATGGGTCCCTACCGAGACCCTCCCGGCCACCTGTCCCCCTACCCTTGGGGTGCTCCACCAGCATGTCCCGGGTGATGCAGACCTTCCCGATAACGTCGTCACGGCTGGAAAACAAAAGCCAGGAGCAGGACACGGAGTGGGATGGGAGCCCACCCACCCCACCGGGCCCTGGGCAGGACAGACCCTGCTGCACGTTCCAGGGGGAGAAAAGGCACCCGGGTGTCCTGGGCTGGGGCCACCACGGTGGGCCTGTCCCCATGGAGCGTGTCAGCCACCCTTTGCCGCCAGCTGGAAAATAACCTCGGGAAATAATTTCACCCATCCGTGTCCCAAAGCCTAAGCCAGGTGTGGATTCTCTGGTGTCTACAATGGGGCTGAGCATGCCAGCAGCCAAAGCTACCAAGCTCCAAGCCCCCATGGCCCCACAGCCAACCCGCCCATACCTGAGCGCATCCTCATCCATGACGTAGATGGAGATGCTGTGAAAGGTGGGATGAAGGTGCACCTCATATTCCTCCCCCCAGAACGGGGACAGAGTCTTCCACACTGTGGCAGTCCTGTGGGGCAGAGAGCACTGGTGACGATGATGGGGGAGACAGGACTTCCTCGCCAGGACTCTCACCACCTCCCCACAGCTGTGAACTTCCCAACTTTTGGTGACACGTGGCTGGGCGCAGCACCCACAGGTCTGAACCCTCAGTTGAGGCAGTGGATGGGTCCCTGTCCCATCTTGTGGCTCTGGGTTGGCAAGACATGGAGGGGGGCTTACAGGGTAGGGGGTGGCCAAGGGATGTCAGACATCACAGCCTGTGTCTGGAGGAGCAGCTCAGCCCAAAGCAGGGAATAATAATGACAATAATAATAATAATATTGTGCTGCAGCAGGGTAGATGGAGGAACCTGCCAGGAGCCAGGTGTGCCAGGAGGTTTGGGGACCAACGAGGGACATGGAGCCACTCACCTGATGATGGCCTCATCATCGATCTTCACGATGCAGTACGGGTCGCTGCTCCCTGTGCTAGAAGAACATGGCACAACTCTGTCAGTGCCACCAGCCATGGCCCTGGCCTCCTGCCCCAACCCCATGGGGCTCTCATGGTCACAGGCGACCAAAGCCTTCAGCCCTTGCAAACCCCTCCACAGAGCGGGGACCTCACGGGTGCTCCTTGTAGGGACACCCCAGAAGCCAAAAGATTCAGTGGGTGGCTTTGACCCCAGCTTCACTCCCAGCCTGAGGAAACACATCCTTGACTGTGTCCGGCCACCGTGTCCTGCTGGCAGCTGAACGTGGCTTTCCTCTTCCAAATAGGAAGGCGAAGAACAAACAAAACCCACCCTTTCCCCGAAACAGCTCCACAGCCCCTTTCCACGCACTGGGAGCCAGGCCACAGCAGCCTGCCCCCAGCCCTGACACCTCTGTAGGGACGGGGACATCCCTGGGGACATCCCAGTGATGCAGAGGTTGCAACGGGCAGGCAGCACGAGCCACGGAGCCCATGGGCTGTTGGAAGCCACCACGATGCTCTGACCCTGCTTCCTCTCTGGGGATGACCCGAGTCATAGCTCCCGGGCAATGCTGCCAAAAAAAATTTAAAAAAAAAACCAAAACACAATCAAAAAAATCACCATTTTACAGCTTATTGCCCATCAGAAATGAGGTGACTCAGTCGCAGAGAAGGGTGGGGGCTCCGGCCGGAGGCAGAGGAGCCGGCAGGACCCGGGTGCTGGCCAAGAGGGTGGAAAGGTTGTGGCTCCTGTGTGGCACGCGGCCACGGTTACTCATTAACGCCGGTCCCGGCGGCGTTCGTCAGCCAGCGGCAAGTGTCCCGGAGAAGGGGGACGACTGCATGGGTGGGAGTTTGGGGACTCCAAGCACAGAGCCATTTCCCCATCCTAAAACCAGGGAGGCTGAGAGCCAGCTGCTGGGGGGAGGCGGGGAGGAGATTACAAGGTTTTGGGGGGATTAAAAGGGTTTGGGGGGCTCCCTGCCCTGCAAATCACGGCTGTGGGGGGGTTCTCTGCGCTGTGCACCCCCGGCACTGTGCTGGGCATCCCAGTCCTTTCGGACCAGTAGGGTGCTGGCAGCTCAGGGGGGTTGCTAAGAGCAGCTTTCTGCCTGTCTCCCGCCGCCCTCCTGAGAGGGTTTTAACGAGCGCGGTGGATGAAGCGCCATTAAGCGGTGCCCGTCGCTGACGTTTCCTGCCTTGTGCAAACCACGGAGCGGGCAGGGAGCAGGCAGGCAGAAAGGGAACATCTGCCCGCCTCAGCCCTGCCCAGCAACGCCTTCGGATGGGAGCTCCCTCGATGCCAGCAGCAGGAAAAACCTTGACCCCAACCTGGGGACGATTCGAGCTCATGGGCTGCTCCGCGTCCCCTGGGAGGCAGGGTACCACGAAGCCGCCCTTGTAGTACTGGGGCGTCGCGGCCTCCGGGGATTAAAACACAGGGCGGCCAGAATCCGTCCTCCACGGGCTGCAAGAGGCACCCGAACGGTGCCGGTGGGAGCCGGTGATCCGCATCAGCGGGGGGGATAAATCCCCGCTGCAAAGGCAGGTGGGGAACCCGGCACCGCACTGGGTGACACCATCTGCCCGGCATCGCCATCCCTGGACACGGACCAGCGCCCGGAGGTGTCTGGGGAAGAGATTTATAGGGGCTCACAGGGTCTCTGCGGGCGCTGGGCATCCTGCTGACGCCTACGCAGAGCACGGGTGGCCCCTCCGCACCGGCTGGGGCGGCCGCGGGAGGAGAGGGAAGGAGCTGGGAAAGGGGAAGGCTGGGCTTTAGAAAGAGGAAATGGAGAACGAAGCTTTGAAAGATTGATAGCACGGGATAAACGGCGATGGGGGGAAGGAATAAATATGGGTGCTCTCCACAGCCACCCACCCCGGCTGGTGTGGCATCGAGTTTTACAATTAGAAATTCACCCGCTTTTGCCCAGCCCTTGGAGGGGAGGGGCAAGAAAATAAAATATTTTTTTAAAAAAATTAAAAAAATAATAAAGCAGAGCGTTTTCCTTGCTTTCCTGCAATGAAGATGCAGAGGAGGATTTTGCAGCCCTGGGCTGGGAGGGGGCTCACTCTCCCCACGGTATCCCGAGGGGGGACGGAGGCAGAGCCCACCCAGAGCTGCTGTGCCTCTTCCCCCCTGCCCTGGCCCCGGGGGGGGGGACACGAAGCAGGAGCACGTTCCCTGCCTTTTTATGGGCAGTTTCATGGTTTTGTGGCCATACGGTGCCAAGCCCCGTGCTGGGCAGGTGCTCGCTTGGAAGGCAAAACCAAACAGTGGCTCTTCTGCACTGGGAGGAGGTGCAGAGCAGCTAAACCCCAGGGAAATCACAGGGGGAGAGGAGGGGGCTGCCGGTGACACAGCCCCTTGGAGCAGGGTGGCACTGGGCAAGGGACAGGGGGGGGTTGTCACAAACCACAGCAACGTCGGCCAAATCCTGCTCCTGCAGCTCCCTGTGCTGGATTCTGCAGGAGCCCCACAGGGGTTTGGGGGTGCCCCATCACCCGTGGGTTCTTGCAAGCAGAGTCTGACCTGAAAATACGCCAGGGGGGTGCCACTGACACCCCCCTAGAGGGAATTCCCCTGGGGAAAGCAGCGGCGATCCCAAAGGCTGTGAGAGGAGCTGGATCTCACAAGCCCCTGTCCGCAGGGGAGGGGGACGGCGTCCAGCCACGGCCAAGGTCAGGCAGCGGGGAGTGAGACCCTTCCCCCGGGGTGGCCGCTCTCCCAAAGCCCGGGGAGCCGGGCTGAAGGTGTTATCCCGCATCGCACCCCCTAAAAACCCGAGCCTGCCCGCGCTGGTTCACGCTGCCAGCAGGGAGTTATGCCAAGGGATTTAAAAATCAGGGCCCGGCACACGGGATTTAAAAAAAAGGGGAAAAAAAAAAAAAAAAGTCATGTTTCTTTCCTTGTTTATCCTCTTTTTCCATGACGGCTGCAGGGATTTTTTGGTGTTCCGGCAGCCTTGACCCTGCCCGGATGCCGAGTTCTCCTCAACAGCCTCCCGCTGCTTTGGTTGCTGGGGGGGTCACCCCGATGCCATCCCCCCCAACACTGTCCCCACATCCCACCCCATAAGGATCAGAGCCACGAGGGTAACACCGGGACGTGTGGGCAGCCCTTTGGGGGGCTGCCAAGGAGGGAAAGCCCGAGCCACGGGGCTGCCAGCGGAGCCCCCTGGACGGTAGCCAGGGCTGGGAACAGAGCAGCGACAGGGGACAGAGCACCGGGGCTCCTCCCTGCTCCTTTTGGGGTCCTGCTGCTTGTCCAGGGGTTGCCACAAAGTTCCCAGCTCCAGGGCCGGCTGCAGGTGGTGGGGGGGGGTGTGTGTGGAGGGGGGCAGTCCTGCAGCACAGGAGGAGCCCCACAAAGAGGGACCACTGCTTGGGGTACCCTAAAGCGCTGCTGAGGCCACCCCCCAGTACTGGGTGCTCCTGGGAAGCAACCTCAGAGACACCCCAGGGGGTATCCCCAAGCAGGGGGACACCACTCCCAAGGGAGTCCCCAAAGTGGTGAGAACTGCTGGGGGCACCCAAAGCCATCTTGGTGGGAACCCTAAAAGCACGGGGAGGGGGGGTGTCCCCAAAGCCACCCTGGGGGGAAACCCCAAAGCACAGGCGCTGCTGGAGGGACATCCCAAAGGCACCACGGTGGGAACCCTCAACGCAAAGGGGACCCCAAAGACATCCTGGGAGAAACTCCCAACGCAAGGGCACTCCAAACACATCCTGGAGGGAACCCTCAAAGCACTGGCACTGCTGGGGGGGCATCCCAAAGCCATCCTAGGGGGAGCCCCCGGTGCAAGGGGCCATCCCAAAGCCACGCTAGAGAGAACCCCCCAAAGCACAGACACTGCCGGAGGGCAGCCCAAGCCATCCCGGGCAAGCCCTCAAAGCCGGGGCAACACCCCCAAAGCCACCCTGGGGGGGGGATGTCCCCAAAGCACAGGGACCTGTTGGGGGGGACACCCCACCAGCACTCCTGAGGCAAGGGGGCTCCCTCCCGGGGCGTCCCCCCCAGACCCCTCCCGGCCCCCCGGGAGCACTCACATGTCCTTGGCGGGCAGGTTCTTGCCCTCCACGATGCGGATGGAGAGGGCGCTCCGCCGGGCCATGGCGGGCGGGCAGCGGAGCGGAGCCCAGACTCGAACCCGCGGTCCCCCCGGCCCCGCGCCCATGTGCGGGCCGGCACCGCCGCCTGCCAATCAGCTCGTGGGGCGGGACAAGGGGCGGGGCCGGAAGCCCTTCGCCGGCGTTGATTGGGTGATTATATCGGCTGTCGGCCAAGGGG
>JAOXJK010000006.1:10621073-10661379 GCA_025774025.1 Xenus cinereus | reverse complement strand
CCTCTCTGTCCCCGCCCCCCCCCCAAGGGCTGCTGGTGGCTGGGATTGGACACGTCCCCTGCGGGGGCGGGGTGGGGGCGGGGCCTGATCCGGGAGACCCCGCCCCGGAAGAGGTTGTGGGCGTGGCCATCGCTGAAGCCCCGCCCCCCTGGCCCCGCCTGCGGGAGCTGCTGCAGCGGCACCTGCGGGAGGAGCGGGTGGAGGCCTGGGTGCGGTGAGTGACCTCTGACCCCCACCGTGACCTCTGACCCCTGACCCCCGACCTGACCCCTATGACGTGCCCTTGACCTCTGACCCCTGGCCCTGGGGGGGGGGAGTCAGTCCCGCTGGCCTCACCTGTAGGGTCCCGGGGAGGGCAGGGGTCCGTTGCAGGGGTCCCGGCCGCCTTGTCCCCCGCACGCCGTGTCACCCCCGACACGCAGGACAGCCGTGCTCGACGCCGGGCAGGAGTACGCGGATGCCACCGTCTCCAGTGTCATATAGGAGCGGGTGGTGGGCAGCCTCTCGTAGGGGGGCACATCGGCCCGGGTCGGGGGGTTTTTGAAGGTGTCCGAGGCTGTGCAGCACAGATGGGGGGGGTGTGAGTGGCTGCGGCGAGGGTCCCCCACGTCCCCCTGCCATGGAGGGGAGCGTGCGCCGGAGCAGGGACCCCTCACCGTTGGCAAAAGCCACCACCAGCCAGACGGCGTCGGAGGCGTCGGTGTCCCGGTCGAAGACGCAGCAGGGCATCTCCAGCGCGAAGGTGGTGGCGGTGACCTTCCCCGGCAGCGCCGTGGGGGGCACACGGGGCACGTAGGGCAGCAGGGCTGGGGGGTTTAGGGGGGAGGCAGGCAGTGAGCAGGGGGACCCCGTGCTCCCCGCTTCTCAAGCGAGCTCCTCACCCCAGTTTGTATCCACGCCGGGGTCCACGAGTGTGCTGGTGCCAGGGCTCGTGGGGTGCCAGCACCAGGGGGATAGCACCAGCGTGGGGGACCACCCAGCCATGCCCAGCCCCATAGCCCCCTCCCCGCCACAGACACCTTGCAGCCCCCTCCGAGCCCCTGTCCCCCTCTGCCCCGGTCCCTCTGGGGGAGTCACCCAGGCCCGTGGCGGTGCCCATCCCGGCCAGCGCCAGCAGCACCCGCGGCAGCTCCATGGTGGTGTCCCAGCAGGGACGGACGTGCCGTTCTGCTCCGCGAGCCCCCGTCCCACCGCCCAGGGGACGAACCGCCCCACCAGCCCCTGCCCTGGGGACCGCCTGTCCCTGGGAACTGGACCCTCCCAGCCCCACATTCCTGCACCGGCTCCGCCGGCACGGCCAGAGCCCCTGGGCAAAGGGGCCAGTTGAGCCTCCCGGGGTCACCCGCTAGTCCCAAACCACCCCCCTCCCCCCCCCGGGAGTCACCCCGGAGCCGAGGTGCAGGGGTGGGCTGTGAGGACACAGGGCACAAGCCTGTGGTGTGAAAGGGGAAACTGAGGCACAGACAAGGCACGTTCAAGAGCAGGGCAGAGGTTTTCTTGGGGCTATGTGGGTAGCCGGGCGAGAGCGGTCCCCCCTTCACCCCAGCAGGATCCCATTCCGTCCTGGTGCCCACCCAGCACCCAGAGCCAGGGCAAGGGGTGGGCCCTGGTTTTGGGTGCAGCCAGCCTTGCCCTGCGGGTGAGGAAGGACTCCAGAGCCATCACACCCAAAACCCCAACCGTTTCTAGGCGAACCGTCCCACCCAGAGCCCTGGGGGCACGGAGGCACTCAAGTCACCCCACGGTGACACTTCCCCATCTATCCTCCCCCCTCCCTGGCAGCGGGGACAAGCCACAGCCCCCCTCCCCAGGGAAAGGGTCCTCAAGCCCTTGGGACGTGGTCAGGGATGACAGTGACGGAGGAAGGGGAGCTTCCCCATGGCTTGGGGGCCCCCCACCCACCAGCCCCCCCCAGCTGCTCTCCACACTAAGGGGTTGAAGTGCTTCTTCTCCTGTGTTTGCCAAGGGCTGTGGCCGCCCGCTCCTGCGTGGGAGGCGATTTCCAACACCCCCCCCGCCCCGAAGGGCCTGGGACTTCGCCTTCAGATTAAGTGGAAACGGGGGCATTCAAAGATTACGGAGGCCAGCTGCGGAAGGGAAAAAACAGGCGCAGCTGCAGCCCCCATCCCTCCTCCCGTCCCTGCCTTGTCCCCCCCTCCTCCGACCCAGCAATACCCACCCAGGGGTCCGCGGGGACACACCAGCCCCCCCAGAGCCCTCCTTGGCGCTCCCCAGCTGGGTGCCAGCAGCGGGGCAAGGGAGACAGGGTGACGGGAGGGAGACAGGGTGACGCAGGGGGACACTGAGTCACAGTTTCAGCTGGCGGTACCCGCCGTGGGACACGGGGCCAGCATACCTGGGGGGTCAAGGCTCGGCTAATAATAACCACCCTGCCGCGAGCCAGGCGGCACGGCAGGGGGAAGGGAGAAACCCCCGCCGTGGGGCTCCAGCCAGGACCACGGGGGCACGAGGCTGTGGGTCAGACCCATCCAGTAGCGTTAAAGCACTTATTTGGGGCTCTGTCTCCCCATCACGGTCATGCTTTGGTTCCATGCCAGCCCTGGAGCCTTCCCCCTTGGAAGCATCTCCCAGGAGAGCGGTGGTACCCGAGCACCTGCATCCCCCCCACCGTGGGGGGGTTCAGCTGTCCCAGGGCTCAGCAACGGATTTTAGGAGATGCCTCGTCCTCAGGATGTGACAGCCAGGGAGGAGGCTCACACCATGATCCCCCAGCCCTGGACCTGCCCAGACGCTGGGAGGCTCCAGCTGATTCAGGCGCAGGAACATCTGCTGAAGATGCCTGGGGCCATGCTCAACAAGAAATTCTTGCTTTGTCCAGGGCTGGGTGAACCCTGCTCAATTTTTGCATCAATTCACTGTTTTGATTGCTGGGAGAGGATGAGCCGGGGATAGAAAGCTGAGGTTTAAACTCAAAACCTCTCCCTTTTGCAACCAGGGCGGGAGAGGAGCAGGCACAGCCCCTTTCCGTAGGGCTCGGCAACACAAACACCTACCTGCTGCTCCCACGGGGCTCCCATTCTCGCAGCACCCCGACTTTGCCGGGTGGCAGAGGGTTTTCTCCCTAAAGCCAGGAGACTGCGAGGACAAAGCTCCAAGCCCTTGATGGCTCCTAAAAACTTTTAATTTTCATAGGGGCTTGATGGAAAGAATATTGCCCCTCTGCTGATCCAGGACATGCTGGTCCCAGGAGGACACTGATGCAACTCCCACGAAGCACGGCCACATCCTAGAGCCCCCAGGAAGGAGGTGAGATGGCAGATGGCACCAGGGGCTCTTTTGTGCCAAAGGGATTTAACGCGGGCTGAGCTCTGAGGACTTGCAGCTGGGGCTGATGGCCACAGAGAGATAGAAACAGCTCTTGGAAAGACCAGCTACCAGGTGACAACAACCCCTGGGGACAACGCACAACAAGGACACCAAGAGTGGGGCAATATCCCTCCCCCAGGGTGCCAGCACTCAAAACAGGCAGAGCTCACGGTGCAGGAACACGCCTTGCATCGCTGCCACCACAGCCCAGCTGGCAGCAGAGCCAGGAAGGTGGCCCATCACCGCCTGGTGGCACCAGCGGTCCCTGCAGCAGCCACACAAAGAGGTTCACCAGCCTCCTCCCTGCAGAGGCCACACCGGGCACAAACAGCCCCAAAACTGCTGTCTTTTCACCTGAGAGAGGGGGAAAGAGGTGCAGGTCCTGCCAGAAGGGCTTCAGGATGATGGGAGCAGGGATGGCAGCTGACAGGAAGAACGGGGAGCTGTGACTTCCTCCAGGATGGACACTGCCAGGTCCTACCGGGTCACCTCTGCTGGCACCGTGACCACAGACCACCAGGCTGAAACACCCGAGCCTTGGGACCAGCACCAGGGTCCTGCTCCCGCAGAGATTTTATGTCCCTCCAACAAAGCTGAGCTTTCCCTCCTCTCTCCTGGCTGGATCGAGTGTCCCCAGCTCCGTGGAGCGGGATGGTCCCTCCAGAGCGGGCCACCAAGGGGGTTGTCACCCCAAAGCCATCAGGCAGCAGTGAGTTTCTGTGGAAATGAAGTGTTTATTAACGACCAAGCAGAGATACAGGGGCAGGAGGGAGGAGGCTTCGCTCTAAGAGGTGCCCCAGAGAGGGGGAGCTGCGGTGCCGGAGGGGGGCCCCTCCTTTCCTTTCCAGCTGGTTTAATGGGAGCAAGACACCCCCTTGTCCCCCCGTCCTGTGCCCAGGCATTACCAGGGCAAGGTTTGCCTTCACAAGGGGGTCTGTCACCTCAGGACCGCTCTTCCCAGCCAGTCCCAGACGTGGCCATCAACCCCACTCGGAGAAACAAGTGCAGTTTCTACAAAAATATCCTTCCCTCCCAAAAAAAAAAAAAAAAAAGATAAAGACTGTCGAGAGCAGGCAGGGCTCCCGCCTACAGTGTTATTGCTCAGTGTGACGGGTGGTCGGACACAAGAACTTAAGGCAACAGGAATAAGTGCACTAGGTGGCCCCCCGAGGCGTGCAGGGCACAGCCGGGTCCCCTCCCCAGCTCATTGTCTCAGGCAGTCCTCGGTGACGCCCTGGGCGGCCAGCTCCGCCAGCACATTGTCCAGGTAGTTGGGGTCAGGGTAGCCGTGGCCGCTCAGGTTTGTGTCCATCTCTGTCTTGTGGTGGATCTCGTTCCACACCACCGTGTTGCTCTCGCCGGTGGTGTTGGAGGTGCCCACTGTGAAAATCAGGCGTCGCTTCCAGGCCACCCTCAGGAGCTCCAGGACCTTGAGGTGGAAAGAGAAAAAAAGAAAGCTGGCCTTCAACACCTTGGAGACTTGAGCTATGAAAGCAGCTTGTCAGAAGCTCAACAACCTAAATCCCCACTGTAGCAGGAAGAAACCAAACCAGCATCAGAAAGGATCTCCCCTCACCTCCTAGTTACTCATGTGGTGACCCTGATGGGATGAGACCATTCCCTGTACATGCTGGTCTTCCAGGACTTGAAAAATACTGGCACAAGTTGAGACAAACACACCCACCCGTAAGGAATGGGGATGGGAAGAGCCAGCAGATGGTTCTCAGTGCAAACCCCTGTAATCACATATCCCAGGACAGGCCAGGAGGGTCTTCCCAAAAGATCAGGTGGGATTTTGTTTAAAGGGATGAAGGAGAACAAGTCAAAGCTGTGAAGAAGTAGCAAAGATCTTCACAGGTAGAGGGGTTACAAATACACCTAAAGAAGAACCAGCATGGAGCACTACCAAGAATAGGTGGTTGGCATCATGGGGACAGCTCCCAAAAGTGACCCTGTTGTGCAAATCCACCAACACAGGGCCAAGAGCCAGCCTGAGAAGGGTCACGTTATCGGGGTGTGGTATTTACCTTCCTGCCCTTCTCGTTGTCCGGCAGATAACAATAGCGAGGGAAGCCTCTTGCCGTGTAAGGCATCCCAGGGTTGGGGTGCTCAGGGCCCTGAAATAAAACATATTTGGCATGGACACGTCCACCTTCATATGTGTTAGGCAATCCCTCAGCAACAGGATTTGACATAGACCCATCCCAAACCAGCTCTTCCATGAAGGTGCTGCTGATCATGAGTATGAGTTAGTTTGACCTGTTCTTATGGGACACATGAGTATCACGGGTCCTCCAAGAGCCACCTCCTGCTGGGATACAAAGACAGCTCTTCAGATCACTTAAATTCTGGTGGGAGACAGCTCCAAACCACAGCTTCTTCCATGTGGTCTGATGGCACCCTAGAAAGACCACCCAGCTCAAACCTTCGCAAGCTCACTGTAACCACTGAAACCTCAGATGTGGGTTGTGAAACCAGATCTCTCCCACCTTGTGAGCATGAGACAATTTTCCTCCCTGCTTCATGCAGACATTAGTCTTTACTGCAGGTAAAAGGCTGCTGTAGAACCTGGGGCCATTCTCAAACTGGGAAAAGTTCTTTCATGGAGGAGGCTCAAGTTGCCCACCCATTGAAGTGCCAGTGCAGGTGCTGGCTCCAGGGACCTTCGGCTGCTCAGCGATGGGCTGCCAGCAGGTACTGTACTGGACCCCAGTACTTTTCTGGGAGGCTCTCACAGGTTGTGCTACCCATCAGCAGCCGTTCCTGCTGTGCGCTCACCTGGATGCCTCTGCTGATGTGATACACGATCTGGATCGTCCCACAGTCCTTGTGGCCAGGGAGGGACTGGGGGAAAGTGGAGACCTCCATCTTCCCTTTGGGTTGAGTACCGGTTTTCTCTCCGTAGATGGTTTTACAAGAGGGGCACTGCAAACTCCCATCCTGCGAGGAGAGAAGGGGGCATCAGAGCTCCGATGCCAAGTCACCCGGGCTCAGGGGACCTGGTGGGGACGGGCCAGCTTGGTACCTTGTTGCCATTGGAGTACATGGCCAGCATGCAGAGCATGTGGAAGGAGTGCTGGCAGTTTGTCAGACGACCAACCATCTCTGGCTTGATTGTGCTGCTCTCACATGTGTCACCGTAACCTGAGGGGGAGGACAGCTTCTCCATGCAGATGATGCAGTCCTGGAGTCCAAGACAAAAAGGAGAAAACCACCATATAGTGTGAGCATAGGCTGATCACAATGACCGACCCACGAAGGAAGCGATCAAGGAGATGCTTCAGGAAGATTTGCCTTCAACTTTCATCCTTCCCTTTGAGGTTTAAGGGCACAGAGACAGATTTCCTTCTCTGGTTGGTATCACCCCACTCCACCACCTCCTGGACAGCACAGGAAGAGACCTGGTATCAGTCAGAGAGGAACCGAGTACGGATATGTCCAGCAGCTCCAGTGCTGGGTTTGAATCTCCATAGTTTTGACCTCTGTGAGCACTGAGAGGAGACCAAAGCCAAACTCCCTCCTCTACCCCAGGCCCTGCAACCAGCTCCAAGGAGAACAGGGAGGCATTGCCAGGATTAGCTACTCAACCCACACCGTGCTTTCTCTGTCACGGTCACCTGATGAGGACAAGTCACCAGTTACCATGTGTGGGCTTCAGCCAGAGCTGAGGCCTCTCCACCTAGCATCAACAGGGCCACTGCAAGCAGTACTATCTACCACAGGGGATGCCCAAGGAAGAATGGTCCTCAGACATCGCCAGGGTTTTCATGGCACCCCAGTGAACAGGCCACTGGGCAAGTTGGAGTGAAGCCACTGTCCTCTCACCTCATCAGCAGGAGAGCCCTTCACCTCTTCCAGGTACTTCTTCACCACTGTTTCTGGCTCGGTTGGCGTCGCTGCACAGGGAGAGACGAGAAAAAGAGAGGAGAAGAAATCAGATACGCTGTGAGATATGATGGGCACGTGCAGGGTGAGCTAGAGAGAAGGGGGACAAGCAAGTCACTGGCCAGGACGCCAAGGAGAAAGGTCAGGGTTAGAGGGGAAGAAGAGGTTGCTCCAACTGATCCCTACAAGCCCCGCAGAGGCTTTGCTATCAGAAATGGCTGCCACTAGGACCGTGAGCGCTGCGGACGGGAAAACACACCGGCAGATGTTGGTGCCCCGTGCCGTACACCCACGGGTCTGCCTGTAGCTGCTGTGCTCCAGTTCTCCCCACGCACCCCAAGTGACACCGGCCAGGACTTTCTTTGTGCACAGCAGAGGGCAGCTCAGATCAAACCCAACCCAAGGACTCTGTGGTCTCACTGGGATAGAGGATTGCATTAGCTGTGTTGTTGAAGGAGAAAAGGCATTCCCACATGGTCCCAGCTGATGTGGGACCTTCTCACGCCCTGCAGCTGGCACCTGAGGAGAGACCCACAACACACTAAGCTTCGGATCCTGTTTGGAGTATGGCAGCATGACCCTCACATCCTTAGTGGGAAATAGCAGCTTTTCTCTCAAACTTCCACATACTCACATCCACCAAGACATGACACAAGTCACAGGGCATATAAAGCAAAGCAGGTACCCTATTTGCAGCACGTGGCAGTGAAACTTTCGCATTTTCCTGAATATTGTTGGAAATATATGTTTTCCCAACTGCTCCTCAGGCACCCGAGCAGCCCACCAGCACTGGCAGCCTGGTCCCCTTGGAGGAGTTACGGGATTAAGCAACAAACATCACACAACACCCAGAGCAAGTTACCACCGAGAGCATCAGCATCACCTCAACTCTCAGCCCATCCTTTAGGAGCTGCCCAACGAGGCTTGGCTTAAGCTACCTCTGCACGGTGACCAGACCCAGGTGAGAGGAGATGAGCTCCTTACCAGTCATCAGGCCCGTCACAGAGGCTACCAGGCTCTTCCACCAGCCTATGAAAGGAAACATTTGCACAAGTGACATTATGACTCCACCTGGCAGGATGCAAAAGAGAGACTTGCCACTTGGCACGGGGTGAACCTCGCCCTTCCTTCCCAAATCTACTTCTGGGAGACATCAGGGCAAAGCAGTGCTGTGATGAATGGGTTGGCAAAGGCGTAGCTCTTCCTTCTCTGTTCTCCTCCATCCTGGCCAACCAAGACACCAGGGTGGTTCAGGGAGCAAGGGAAATGGTAGCAGCAGCCAGACAGGCCACAGGCATCCATGCCTGGCAGCCCAGGGCCTCATGAGGGAGTTGTACTCCAACACTTCCCCAAAAAGCTCTGCTCCCGAGTTCATTTTTAAGCCACTGTAGGACATCATCTGTATTTTAGCACAGAGGGTACTGCTAGTCTAAACTCCACACTCCCAGGTGGACACAGAGCACCAACCACATGCAACTGTGGGGCATCAGAGCTGTGGGTGTACCTGTATGACATCCATTTTCAGCTCTCCCCAGCCGCTTTGGTGCTTGCAAGGAAGATGGAGGGCTGACAAGCATTGCCTCTGTGGTTGAAAGAGCTGTGCATCAAGAGACAGCCACCCTAGAGCCAGCACTGAGCTGTTCTGCCACCACCCCCACCCCCCAAAAAAAAAAAGCAGGCTCTGTCACCAGAAGGAAGGGATGGGTGCTACTTTCTGGATTTCTGCTCAGATGCCACAGGTGTCATCGAACAAGCAAAGACCCAGGTGGCACAGATCCTGAATCACTCAGGAGGCACCTTGTTCCCGTGAATGCCAGCTCTGCAAGTTGCTAATCACTGGGGGCACCTCAAGAAGGAGCAGAAGGTCGCCCCATGGCACAGACAGCAGCCAGGGAAGAGACACCTTCCCACCACAGACAAACCAGCTCAGGGACACAGAAGAGAACGAGGCAGAGAGCTAATGTGGGTGGAAAAATCATTTAGCTAAGGAAGACTGATGAACTGGGATTTGGACTCTCCTAAATGAAGACACAGTCATTAAGATGAGTTATTTTCAGAAGGGGATTCCCGGCCATCCTGAAACACATGATTTCTGGCAGCAGTAGCAGGAAGAAGGTATGACTGAGCACACAGAGCAAGAAAAGGAGCCCAGGAAGTGAAGGAATGCTCCCTCTGATTGCCTGGAAAAGCATTTCCAAGAACTGTCACAAGAAGAGCAGGAGACAAACAGGAGCCTGGGCAAGCCTCAACCTTCCAGCTCTCAGGCCAAGAGCTCAGCAGCACCAGGAGCTGCTTCAAGGCCTGACCACCAAATCTCCCAGGAAACGCGGCTCCTTGCCTTGTCTTTTCCAAAAGGGAGGAATGGGTTCAGGAATCCTCTCTGCTGGGACCTTCCTCACATGCAACAGATCATGTTGACCACCATGTCCTCATTCCTGAGGATCCCATGTACCTGCCAGACTGGTACCAAATCCTTCTCCACCTGGACCGCGTTATCCAGGTGGCTCTTGTTGAAGTGACCTTCTTGTCTCCTCTGGCTACAGCCTGGAGAAAGCAATGCCAAAAAGATGCGCAGACAAGGTGGTGAAGACAGCGAGGAGAGAGGGTGTGTTACACCAGCGGCGACGTCTGCCCAGTCCTTGGCAGAAGCCCCAGCTCACCTGCTCCCACCTGCACAGCAGATCTGAGCAGCTTCAGAGCAATTCATCTCATTCAGGACAGTGGGGGACACTCCTTCCCCACAGCCCCTGCTCCACATTTCTCTTGCTGTTGACTTTCCTTCCTCCGTAGCAGCGCAGAGAAACAAAGTCATGACTTGTCTGAGAACTGGCCGGGCTCATTCAAATCAAATCAATGAAAGGAGACAAATCTCAGTGCAGAGACGGGTGAGAATGAGGACAAGAAAGCTCTTTGCAGAGTCTGTGGGGTATAGCAGGGATTTTGGGCAAAGCAAACGGCATTACACCACCTCATCAGCTGGCATTAGGATGGAGCTGGGGGCAACCAGACAGGCGGAAGAGGGTGATGCAGCCCTGGGCCATCCTTTGGAAATCCATGCCCGATGGGTTTGCACGGTGGCATCTCTGCTCTGCTCCTTTAAGTTTGCTGTGATGATGCTCTGGTGCATTTAGATCCACCAAGGTTGTCTGGAGAGAGAAAGGGCTGGAAAGCCCAGATGCTTTACAAAAATCTGTCCCAGCTGCAAGTGCTCAAGTGTCCAGTCCTAAATAAGCCTTTTGATGCTCAGAACTTGGTTTCAGCCAGGGTAGCGAAGCCCACACAGCCTTCCTTGCCTCTGAAGGAAGGCTCTTCCTCAGGCAGATGTCTGTCAGGCCCCATCCCAGCAGCAAAGGGAACCAGAAGCAGGACGGTGGGCACAGCACCCGCCACGGCACGAGCCACGTGTGCTTCAGGACATGAATCACTTCCTTACAGGACTATTTGCTCCACAAAAAGCGTTCGCCTCCAAATCTTTGTTCTCCTATCTCTTGGGATCGTCAAGGCTTGTTCAGTCCCCAGAGTTTCAAGATTCAATAGTGGATTGAAAAGGCAACAGCAGAATTGACCGATGCTGTTTACCACCAGCTGCCCCAACGCTGTGCTATTGATTTATCTGGGATGTGAAGGAATGTTTACCATTCTTTCATTTACAAAGAGAGGAATAACGATTTTTTTTTTTAATGCTTCCCCTTCCTCCCTGTAGATAATAAGTTGCTTGCTGAAGCAAGGGCTTTCCATGGGCAACATTGAACAGATGTGTTTTGAATCCTTCCTCAGCAACCAAATGCTTGCAGCAGTAACATGCCTCCTTCTGCATCCCGAAATGAGCCATATGGCGAGCATCAGACTTTTTTTAATACCCTACACAGGCCAGACACAGGTTGTTTCTAGTCACTGTCATGAACAGTCACCCAACTCTGATCACCTCTGCTCCCTGGACCTGCAAAAGCTGTACCTACAGGCCTCAGCCCCCAAGAGGTATGTCCAGAGATCGGGAAGGTGAGATTTGGTGTTTAAAACAGATTTCTCCACATTTAGCATTTCAGCAGGATAACCAAGCGACTCTCTGGTCCTGACACAGAGCATCCCTGTTACTGCAGCTTGTCTCCTTCAGCAGATGGTCTCCCCTGGGAACAGCAAGCTCCCCGAAATCAGAGGACTCTCCAGCCCCACCCATCCCACAGGCACTGGCACGGTCCCAGCTGCGAATGGACGGACATATGGAAAGCGGAGTCAGCTGGGATTAATCCCCTCACCTAGCCAGATCCCATCCTGCTCACCTCCTCTCCCTCTGTACTGCAGTGTCTGCCCATCCCAGAGAGGTCACACAGGGAACCCTCCAAGCCAGGGGAAAAGCGGAGGGTGATCCCATCAGCTGAGAGGATAAGTGGCACACCAGACCTAAACCAACACCTTTTCCCTTCAGTTCCCCTCAGCAGCAGCCGGCTCCATCCCTCTGCAGCACGGCAGTGCTCGGGGAAGAGCCAGACAACCTGCTCTCCTCCCTCCTGGACAGCCGGAGGGGTCTGCCCCAAAACTACGACTTCCCTGAGGGACCTGCAGCACCCACAGCGCAGCACCCATCTGCGCCAGAACAACAGCATTAACGAGTCCTGACTAATTAGCACCTTTCATTAACATAACATCCACCAGACTGGCTCCAATTCCTCGACTCGTGTGCAGCCAGGGTTTGCGGAGCAAGAAGGGTCTCGGCAGGGTTTCTCTGCACCCACCACCACCTATTTGGGCACCAGCTGGTTGTAGTCAGCGCCCTGAAGGACCTGCTCCTTGGATGCACGGTGCTCGCTCCAGCTCTCCGAAATGGAAAATCCTAGAGGGGTGTGGGAGGGGAAAGGGCACACGATGCAGAAATTCAGGGCAAAAACCAGGCCCGTCTCTGCCTGTTGTCACCTTCAGGGTCTGAAAAGGGGAAAAAAAAACCAAACCAAAACAAAATAGTTTGACCAAGAAGTCAGCCTCGCTCTGTTCGCTGCAGAACAGTGTTCCTAAGCCAGGAGGGGTGTTGCACAAACACAGCTTGTTCCTGGGGGACACTGAGCACTCTCTTCACCCCAGGATGGCCTCCCTGACGCTGGCAAAGGGGATCTCGCTTTTTAAAATAAGAGGGAGGATTTTAGCAAACTAAAGCAGAGAAAGGCACCCCCTCCTCACGGGTCAGCGTTGGGAAGGACAGAGCTGGCAAAATTCCTCCTCTGCAGCAGGAGAGATCAAATCCTGCCATGCCAGATAGGACAAGGAGCTGCTTGGTGCCGTGCAGTCCCATCCCTCCTGCTGGTGTCCCCTCTCTGCTCCCCAGGTATGTCCTGGCCCCAGCAGGTGGCATTGGTGAGCTGGCAGGGGAGGTGGCAACCTGGCTCTCTGGGCTGGCAACCGGGCACAGTCCTGGGGCTGAGCCAGTTGCCCAGACACCCCCGGGGGGCCGAGGCTGGAGCCAGCCTTGTCCCAGCACACCCCAGGACACACACACAGGTGGTCCCGGGTGCCGCAGCAAGCGCTGAGGGACCAGCATCTCATGGAGGAAGAGGCAGCCACCCCTCTGCTCCCCCAGCAGATACCCAACGCGGCTTGTGCTGCTCTGTGCGCCCTCCCCACTTCCCACCCTCCCCGTTTCATGCTCTGCGTTGCTGCTCTCCCCATCCTGCTCTAGATGTACCCTCCCGTTAACATCACGCTCTTACGAGCATCCTGGTTGCCCTCACCCGCATCTCCTCCGTGCCAGGCAGAGCTGGATGCTGAGCCCGCTACCCACAGAGCCCACCGAGGAGAAGCCCCACCATGGGGTGGGGGGACTGCAGAGGCTGTGTGTTTGTGGCCACCCCGTGCTCTAAATACAGCTGGTTTTGTGTCATTAACCAGCAGCAGGTGACCAACACCAACGGCAGCCCTGGACTCTGTTTTTGGGGCTCCTCCAGCGACAGGGGCAAAGCAATGCCTCTGTGGGAGGGTCTGGCCTCTCCACAGCTCCGTTTCCTGGGGTGTCCCCACCACCCAGCCCTCATCCCCGGCTGTTGAGGGCTGCACGGACACTGCCAGCACCAGGAGGGAAGCTCCAGGAGCTGTCTCACCCCATTCCCTTGTCAGCTGGCCCTGCGGAGAGCGAGATCCTCATCCAGCCCTTCTGCCACCCACCTCCGCTCTGTCCTCTCCTTCACCGCCCATTTCCCTTTGCTCCTCCTGTTCTTCACTGCTTCTCCTGCCGCCCCCCTGCTTTCTCCTCCCCCTCTATCACACATCCTACTCCACATTTGCTCTCTCCCTCCTTCTCCCTGTTTGCATCTCCTCCTCCTTCTAGCTCCCTCCATAATGCATTTCTGCAAGATACCTCCCTCTGTGTTTAGTTTCTATTTTCCTTCTGCCACCCTTTCTGCTTCCTTCGGATGGGTTTGGACCTCATTTCCCAATCAAGCCTTCTCACTGTATGCACGGACTCCAAGGAGAGAGACACTGGCACCAACAAAGCCACCCAAGACAGCCCGATGCCTCCTCCCCTCCACCTCAGGACTCTCCCTTAAACACAAGCATCACCATGTTGAACAACCATCCACCTCTAGAGTCCCTTCATTTATCTGAAGGGGGAAGCACCTGAGGTTTGGTGGTGGTTGACCACCCCAGGATACCTGTGCTGGGGTTGGTAAACAACATCCACAGCTCCACCAGGCTGGATTCACACCTACCCCTGCAGAGTCCCAGGGCTGTCACACAAAGATGGGACCCAGGCTCTAAACTGGGAGCCCACAGATCCTGCAAGGGTAAGGGTGTGGGATGCCAGTGAGATAAGGAGAAATGGAGGCACTGCTCTGGAGGTGGCTCAGCTCAGCAGGAGAGCTGGGGTAACCCAGCCCTTCCTGCCAGGGCACATGCACCTGAGAGCACTCCACCCCAGACAGAGGTGGAGAGAACAAATCCTCTGCAATTCAACCTTGAAAGCCCTGCATGACTCAGGAGCCTGCTTGTCTGGAAGTTCCTTCTCATCTTATGACTCAACCGTGACAAGCATGGCTCACAAGCAGACCTTCTTTTGAGAACACACATGGATTAAATGCTTTCCTTGATGGTCCCTCAGCTCCCAGACTTGTACCACCAACGAGTCAGAGAAGGTCCTGGTACATGGATACCCAGGACTCCCAAAGAGGGTCTAGTGAGACCATGGAAGAGGCTGCAGAAGTCTCTGACGTGCTCAGAGAACAACTGGGCTGCTCCAGCTTTAATGACTGACAGAGACAAGCAAAGCTAACACAGGACAGGGTCAACTTTATCATCTTATTTTACAGCCTGTCAGAGAACGTGCAGAGACGTGCCCCGCTTCTCCCCTTGGTGGGATGAACCCAACCTTGATGTGGGACGAACATCATCAGTCAAATCAGAAGAGCCAGGAGGGTGAGGGGAGAGACAAGAGGAAAGGAGGGAGGCAGAACAAGTGCAGAGAGATAAAAGAGAAGGAGATGGAAGCAAATATCAGAGTTTGAGCAGGAACTACCTTTCTTGGACACTTTCCTCCCCTCCTTAACTGAGCTGTGTTTTTTAGTGGCTTTATGGGTGGTGGCAGCTTGCGGCACACAGGTGAGGTGCACGGGGAGTCCGGCGGCTGACATCAGAATAGCCGTCATGCCTACAGCGGGTACGAGATCAACATGCAGGAAGGAAACAACGGGGAAACACATTCATTAAAAAAAAAAAACTTTAATCTCTCAAAGAAAATAATAAAAAAAAAAAGATAAAATAAAACAAAACCCAAAAGCCCTTGATTCAGAGGACATAAAACATCTGAGAGGCAACGGGGTTGGAGCCAGCACAAGGAGAGGATCCAGAGGCTTTTAGAGGGAGGCAAATTAAAGTGGGGAAACATGGGCATAAGTCTCTCCTGTGACCTTCTGAGCTGGTGTGTGAGCAGGACCTTCCTCTTTGCCTTGGCTCTAGGGCTCCTCAGGCACTGACTCTGCTGCGATGCAAAGTCCCCCTGCTCACCACAGCCCTGACCCTGGGGACATGAAGGACGAGGGGCATCACCTGTAACCCCTAAAGGTCCTGCTCAGCTACTCCGTGCCTAAAGCTACACGTTTCAAAGGCATCACATCAAACCGATCCCCAGAGAGCAGCTCGACCACCTTCAAACACCACGGCAGTGCAGGGCCGACCATGGCCTGGAGCTGCCCCACGGAGTCCTCTGCCAGACAAGCCCCATGGTCACCCCACACCTTGGCACCCCGTTTTTTTCCTGGCACCCCCAGCTGCAATGCAAGTCCCTCCCCCGCCCCAGCCAGACGTATTCATGGGATGCCGTTTGTTAAAGCTAATGAATCATTAAGAAGGACAGCCGTTCCCTGAAGGTAAAATTGGCACAGGGAGAGCTACAGGACTGATCATGCTGATCTAATGTGATGTTTGCCTGCGAAATACAGGCCTTTTACAAGTCATAACATTTCTAAAGGTAGCACATTGCCTTTAAACTTACATTCACGAAAACACCTGCCTTCACTTTCCCAAGAAGCAACTTCCCACCTGCAATAGCCACTGCCAGAACTAAAAAAAAAAATAAATAAACAGAAGTATGCTTCTGGTTGCAAACCAACAGCAAACCACCTAAAAGCCAGTGTTTCCCCCAAAGTTGCCTCTGAGAGTACACCATGTAAAACCACATCCTATCGCTGTGGAAAACCTTGCCAGCATCCTGCACAGGAATTCACAGCCGAAGCTGAGATTTCTAAGGATTTTCTTTTTCCAAGCCTCTACTCAGCCGGGTTGGGAAAGGAAGACAGGAGAGCACATTCGTCAGGACAAAAACGAGGTACCTTGCCTACACATGACTGAAAATCGAGTTATGATGGGAGGCACCAGCCAGTTTTGTGTGCAAGTGGTAAGACTATTTTCTGCCTCAAATATGCAACTGGTCAAGAACCTGCTTGCGATGAGAAATCCCCTTGTGCAAAGCCTATGTTGATCCCCCAAAAGCAGAACTACCCACAGTGCCAACTGTGTTTTGTGCTTCCTTCATTTCAGGTCCAATGAATATTCCAGAACCTGTCCAGGTCCTTTCTTGAGACACAAAGTCAGATGCTTTTATTAAAACTCTCTCATCTAAGGACCAAAGACAGACAGAAAGGGTTTCACAAGACGAGGAGAGGGGCACAGAGGGATGAAGTCATTTCCCCAGGTTTACCCAAGAACCTTTGGCAGAACCTGCTCTGGCCAGAAGACCAAGCCACCCAATGCATGGTGAAACCACGCGCTTCCAAATGGAAATAGGTAACCCCAAACCAGGCAGCCGTGGATGACGCCCATCAGGTACCACTGTTGTTGATGTAGATCTGAGATGTAGCCCCCGAAGTTCCCAGGAGCTGCAGGGCCAGAGGAGGACCTTCAAAGCATGCAAGTGCTGAGTTAGTACCCCTCACCCTACGCCAGCACCGGGCTGTTCCCAGCAGGCACAGACGAGGATAGCCCCTGACACCACTAAAAGCCAGCAGGTCTCTAGCTGAACATCGGATCCAGATATTTCACAACCAAAATAACTTCCTTTAAGTCTTGAACTAAAGACTGCAAGTCTATTGGGTGTTCTCAGCCCTGGCCTAAGCCAGCAGTCCTTCACTACTTCCAGGGAGCCTTAAGGAAGGGCATAAATGTTCCTATAACAAAAGCTACTTGTTTTTTGAGTGAGTACAACTGAATGCCTGAAACCCAGCAACAGCACCAGAGCTGCCACTGCTTGGGCAGCGGGCAGGTCCTCTCCCCTTTCAGCAGGTTAAAGGACAGTTGGAGATACCCCCAGAAGAACAACAGCATTCTTGAGAAACAGGCAAGATGCCAGATCTCCCCATGGCTGGGTGAGATCATCTCAGACAGCCTGACCCCACCGAGGCTGCAAAATGCAGTTCCCCAAAATCGGTAAAGCTGTCTCCAAAAAACCTGCTTCTAAGCAGTGCGACAGCGCCGATTGCAAAGACTGACATTTGAAAAGCAAGTCCAAAGATTAACAGGGATTATCACCACCCACGCACAGCTGACTGATAGGCAAATGCAAAATTAATGCTTTCTTCTTAAGAGATCAATACCGTCTCGTTAACATTAACATGCAGAGCTCATTTTTTTTTTTTAAAAAAAAAAAAGCATGACAGAAGCAGAGGCTGAACAACCAACTTCAGACTCTTAATGGCTGAGGACAAAATGTTGCCTTTAAAAATCTACTTAAGTGAAGAGCACGAGCCACAGAACCTCTGCTGAGGTCAGTTACCTTCTGACACAGCCCCTCTCATACGTGGAATAACATGGCCAAAAATGCCTGCCAGCAGCATGAATCATCACAAAGAAAATATATATTTATTCCAGGAACTTTCTTTCCTTTTATAAGCTGCAAGCACATCTACAACTCCATGCAGATACACAGCACAGGGAGACTTGGGACCAGGAGAATTATCCCAACCAAATGTTCTCCCATGGACAATCTTAAATTGGCCAAGAAAAGATAATTTTCGTCTTTTACCTTCTGCTGCCTTTGGAGAAACACACAATGAATCATCTTCTGCAGATTCAAATCAAGAGAGCATTCAAAAAGGGGATGTTCTGGTGTTACACTGCTCTTCTGGCTCATCTCAAAACCCAGCAGCAACCCTTCCTTTAAAGTTCTAATACAATACTGGAAATCTCAGCATCTAACGATCCTCCCACAAGTTTGGTGACAAGAGTCCCCAGTAAGGGATCTCCTCTGATCCAAGCCTTACGTGGGAGCATGTGTTCATACAAAGTGCCAGAAAAATACAGAGACACTCAACACATCTGCAGAGAGATTCCCCAATTCTGACCTGTGGACAGAACAATTTCAAATTCAGAATTTGTTGTAGGCAACCCTGGAGTTATGTCAGGAGTAAATGTGGCCCTGAACCCGCATATCTTCTCACTGCAAGGGCCAAGATCCAACAAGACAAACTTGCCCGGATCAAGACTGTTCTGGACACCATGCATTCCTGCAAGAGTTCCTGCTGCTCACGAGCTACTCCAGGAGCTTGAAAAAAAAATTATTTTACGTGTTCACACTTTCAATTTCTTCCCTGGGTTTCTTCCCTGCAAGGACTGGAGGAGAGACAAAAAGCCTTGCAAAGCATCCTTTGGCATCTGATCCGATCCTATGAGCATGCAATATCCTGACTCGGAGAACTGCCTCTTTTCTCTTGCTCAAAGCATCTATTTGGCCAGAAGTACAACATTACCAACTCTTTGGGGTAAAATTATTTTCATTGGAACTATGACAACATCCACCAGCTTTTTTTCAGCCTGCCGTGTAAATAAGGGACTTTTGCAATATCCTGTGCAGAAGCTGAGAATGGGAAAAACACCCTTACGTAGTGTAATGAGCCTTGACCACATGCTCGCCCACATCCCTCTGGTCAGTGGCCCCGGCTACCAACCCGTGTTTGCACGGACCTCAGACTGCTGTGCCTTTGGTTCCCGTCCTGGATTTCAGCAGGTAGAAGGGAAAGGGCAGAGCTTACCTTTAAATACCGTAAGATCTCAGAAAACCATTGCTAATTTGTACCATTATATCCACCAGCAAAATTGTTATGGTTAGTATGTTCCCAAACACCCAGCTCCGGAAGTCACATGAATGAGAAATAATTGGTTTCATTTAACAAAAAAAGCTCATTTTCACACCTTCATCTTAAAAATAGTATTAGATGGGCCTTCACATGACCCCCTAGTCCAGCCCCAAGGCACACCAACTAAACTCCACCATTCCCAAGAGATGATAATCCACCTGATCCTTAACACCAACGTTGTGGTTCAACAGCCTGCTTCGACCTTTGCTCCGTCATTCCACCATACTAACCGAATACTCAGGGGGAAAGAAAAAGCTTAATAGACAAGTTTCCACAGGGACCTTGAAGTATTAAAATATCAGAAAGCAAGGAAAAAATATTTTTTTTTTTTTTTGATACAAAACGTGGTTTTTAAGTCAGTTTCATGATTTCTGGGATGCCAAGTGACACTTCTAGAAGATGTGGGGTTGAGAGTGTTACAAATCCCTCGCTCAAATCCCTAGGGATTTATCTCTCCTGCTTCAAACCAGAGCCAAAGCTGCTGAGAGGCACCTCGGGATGGAGAGCAGGGGTTCCGAGACTTCTGGACACGCTTCCCAGAATAAAGCCTTCAGTTCCCATCCGAAACTGCCCTCTCCCCGATGTCACCACAGTGCACTCGGGTCCCCTACCTTTCCACCCCGATGCTGAAGGAAGCAGTTGAGCAGCAGGGACCAGAGAAAAAAAAAGGGGCCCAGTCTGTGTGTTAGAGAATAACCTGAATAATAAGTAACTCAAACACCATCTGCAGGATTTTAAATATGAACAAAATACCACTTCCCAGAAGAGGTTCTGGAAACAGAGCGCAGAGCATAGAAGGGAAGAAGGTGTCCCTAAAGACCCAGCCAATTAATGTTTCGATAAAATTTGGCCTTTTTACCAGAACTCTGCTGCTTGCTTTTTACCAGAAATGTTCCCAGAGATTTATTTTCCTTTCGCTTGCTAATTAACTTGTCCAGATCTTTCCTCTGCTTCTACGTGGTTTTAAAGACAGACTCAAATTCACATTTTTCTCCTCCCTTGCACCTCTGAGGTCTGTTACGCTTGGCAGAAGGCAGCACAGTGCCCATCAAAGCCGTGTCCTGGATCTGAAAGAGATGCTGGTGGCTTCTGTGCTGACCACCCTCAGCCCAGCCCATGCAGCTCTGCCCTCCCCTGAAACTCGGCGGTCCTCTTGCTAGCTGCCTCCTGGAGAGCTAAAGATTATTAAAATAAATAACTATTCCCCCTTTTGCACCTCCAGCCTCCAACAACAAAGATATCAATTCCAAGCTTAACCTTTTCTTTTATTAAATGGTCATAAATAGCTTATTCTACTGAGCTCTCCTGCAGCCTTTTCTATCTAAACGTGGCCCTACAAGGCATAAATGGACCATGTATATTCGCCTCTTCCAATTTAACAGCAGATGACTTGCACACGTAGAACGAGATCACAGTTGACAACACGAACACAGCCTAGATTCATCAGGGCTCTTCACTCTATTTACCTTTATGTGATTAAGTACCTAATTACAGAGTCAGTGTTAATAGCCAGGGGATGAAATTCAGAGCTTTTATAAGCAAAGGGCGTTCTTCTGCTCAGGTCATCCACCTAGACGAGGTCTAAGCTTGACTTTACATCTCATTTCCACAAAGACCAATTTGCTAATGGGGAAACAGATGGGCTACACGCTGTCAGAGGACAGACAGTATTAGTCTTTATACAGTGCCCATTTGGCTATAGAGACATGCAAGGCACAGTTTTCATGATGGTGATAGCATCAGGCAACTGGAAACATCAGTCCTGACAATCATTTTTAGGCAGGCTAAAGCCTGATGCTTAGGAGGAGAACAAACACCATCACTTTTTCTGGAATAAGGTGGCAACCATTTTCTCTAAGAGTAAGAACGTAACTGTCTCCACTTGCTCAGGAGCAAAGTTTGGTGTCCAAGGAGCTAATAACCTCAAGAGACAGAGGAAGAAGGTTAATAGATACTCTATAGCATCTGAAATGGCTACAGAGAAATCCAGAAAATACCATACACCAGGTCTTTTCCACTCATCTACCCCAGGTTACCACATTACGATATGATTTTGAATGCACAGTCGGTGTTGGTATGGAGAAGACATCTGCTCTCAGCAGAACACCCATGTCTCCAGGCACCACAACGCCAGGGTCCCACAGTTTGGCGCTGGCTGAGTCAACACAGAGCCAACGCGCCGACTGATTCTGGCACAGAAACACTTCTGCCAAAAGCTGCAAGCGTGAGTTGTCGTTTTCAAGGCAACGCCATTTCATGTTTAACAGGCAAAACTACTCTGAAAAGGAGAATTGAAAACCAGCACTTTCATCCCTCCCAGACACACTCCTTGGATGATAACAAGCAAACCTGTATTCTGCTACCACAGGAAACAACATCTGGTTCAACTTCTGTCCCCTCCTTTCCCCAAGACAAGGCATGACAATCATTTTTTTAAGCTAAAGACCACCTGAGCTTTTGTAATAAAACCACATTAAAAAAAAAAATCAGATTAAAAACCACACGCCATCTCACACCACTCTCCCCCCCAAACTTTAAAAAAAGGTAGCACGTAACAGCCAGCGCTGTTGATCAGTGCGATTCTCCCCAATTAGTTGCTCACCTGCACCTACAGGAGAAAATGAACACCCAGCCCTCAAACAAACCTGCTCGTTTTGAGAGCCTCAGGACCAGCACTGATGAGAAAACCAGTTACTAAGGTTTAACCATCCCATTCTCCCCCAAATTTGTCCTCTTCACCTTACTGAAAAGTCTTTGGGCCTAAAACCCTAAGTGCCAGTGATATTTCAGACCTTCTAAAAATTAACAAAATAAGCACCACAGAAAGATAAAGCAGTTGCTCATGGGACCCTAGGGATAGGGCTGGTAAAGCAGAGCGGGATCCTTACCTGCCAGGGCCTGGTTCACCTTGCTGGGCTTGGGCATCTTGACCGGCAGGTTTGGGGCACTGGAAAGAGAAAGGCACAAGTTCAACAGCACAGATCAGTCACGAACAGAAGAGAAACAACTCAGCACTGCACTGCTCCCTCCTGAGTGCCAGGGCCCTGGATATATTAACAGGGATTAATTGTTCAGATGAGCCCCACCTGGGACCCCCACCCATGAACCCACTGGTCCAGCAGCTACATTTAAAGGCCTCATTCCTTACCAGAGCTTTCTAGTAGGTTTACTTATTTTCTAAGTAGACCTCAGACCTACGTTGTAGGTAGCTGTTTCCAGCCCCATCTCCTCTTGGCTGGATACTGGCTCTGACTCATCCCGTTCTGTTGGTAGACCCTGTTGTCAGCATCCTGCTCTGACCCCACGGGTCATCCCTGCTCTTGCTGCTCCATCACAGAGTTTCCTGAGAGCGGATGACAGACTGCTGCACCAACAGGTCCATGGCATGAGAACGCAGCCACTGGGACGCAGCAGCAAAGTTGATCTTAAACCTTCCAGGTGACTTAGTCTCCAGCCAGAGAAACTCTGCTCAGCAAAGCTTGAAGCCCTCCGTGCTGTATGAGAAGCTGCAGCTGTACAGATCAAAGGAAGCAAGAATTAACACCCCCCACCGCTTTCCAGATGGGGAAACTGAGGCAGAGAAAGGCAAAAAAAGCACTTGAGCACATGCAGCTGCAGCCCTGGGTTGAAGAGAATAAAGTCCTGACTCTCTCTGTACATCTATGTGGTTATTGCAAAATGCGGGAACAAGGAAGGAAAGGTTGAAAGAGACTTGGCACCCACCTTCCTTTGGAAATCAAGAGAATTTGGACACCAAACATCCCCTTCAGGTTCCTAACCTGCTTGTTTAGGCAGTGCTTCCCAGCACTGGCAGCTGTACCTCAAGCTAGTTTGGGACACGTGGGCAGCCAGGGCAGGCGTTCAGCTGACAACAGGAGTTAGGAAGGAAAGGGTGAGCAGCAGCATGAAAGCTGATGAGGGGTCACTAGAGGAGAGAGCAAGCTGGAGCCACATGAGCAAAGCAGGAACATTTGAAATCCAATGTGCCGGCACAGAGAAGCCACCTGTGGACTTTGTCTCAAGTAGAGGCAGGCTCATGTGCATCAGCTGCAGTTAATACACAGGGCATTCAGACAACCACCTCAAAGGACTCCCCAAAACACACAAAATAATACCAAACCTGGCCAGCTTCTTAGGAATTCACAGAACAGACTAAGGTGGCCAATTGCCCAAATGTCATCCATTATCTAAGGAGAGAACCTAATTCTCTCCAGCTGGGATGCAAAAGCTGCCCAAACCAGCATCACAGACAGCAGTCCCTCTCCTCAGCCTCTCTGAAATCTTTGTCCACATTTCTGAAAAGATTTGTGAGTGACCCATGGCCGTCTTCTACCCTCAGGACAGGGAGGCATCCCCACCTCCCTCCTCTCTTACCTGCCGCAGTTAGAAATAGCTGAGCTCCCTGAAGAAACCCCCGGGCAGGACCCAGGGCTCGGCGCTGCGCTGACAGCCTGGCCAAGTGAGACCAGCTCTTCCTGGCACTCAAAAAGCTCCCCAGACCACAGAGGTTTCCTTTCCATCACTTTCAAAGGCTGTGTTTTCCCCTCTTCTGCTGCTACGAATTTTGCAATCGTCCTTAAGTGATGCAACAGATCAACGCTACAGTGATGCTACAGCCCAATTCAAACCCACCAAATACAGTGGAAATCCTCCCCCCGGTTTCAAAGGGCTTTGTACCAGATGCCGTCACTCCTCTTTATGACTTTTTTTTCTTTCGTGACTCAGCCTCTTCATCACAGCTTTTTATCAGGTATTTCCCTCCTCCTTCCCTATCTCATCCCTTTCCTTCATTTCTGTTTCTATGATCCTCTTCAGATGATGGCTGGTAGCAGGGCTGCTCCCTCCCCAGCTGCAGACAAGGAGGGTATTTGAGAACCAGATAACAAAAAGGAACTTGAGAGATCTGTTCCCGAAAATCAGAGAGGTATCGGACCTCCCCTCCTTCCCTCCCAACTGAGCAGCCAAGAAGACAACACAGTGCCTGGGCATCCCTCTGCCCCAGTCTGTGACCCCACACGTGACTGACACTGAAGAGCTTGGGCTTCACCGTCACATCACGAAGCGCAGCAGCCACCTTGGGTGCCTTCACTTCCCCCTGGAAGATAAAAACCCAATAGAGCAGAGCACAAAGCTGAACCTCCTGCTCTGCCAGGAAAGCAGGTGGGCAGCGGGGGATCCTTCCAAAGGGATGGACCACAGGGTCATTACACATGAGGCTGAAGAAAGCAAACCCAGAGCTGCTCTGGGAAGGAGATGGTTGGTAACCACGCTTCGAGTAGGTTGGCAGATAAATTCTTCACTCTTCTTTCCTGCATTGCGAGGCTCGAGTCCAAGGCACCCAGGAGCCAGAGCTTCTACGAAGTGAGAAGAGCCCTCGAGATTTGCAGAGGGAAATGGATAAGCAATTGATGCATTTGCAAGCAATCGAGTTTCGGAAGCTGCGAGTGCAGTGCAGATAAATTACTACCCGCCAGCCAGGAAACAGTCGCCGATCAGCTGCGCTCCTGGTATAAAGGCAAAGTGTGTCAGCTTTGACTGCTGGAGGCTTTAAGCCAACTGGTGCCACGGTGGAGAAACCAAATACTTCTTATTTCACACGGGCTAACATTCAGGTAGCGGCATCTCAGCCAACAACATCGTAGGATGTGCTGACCCATCCGCTCGACACCGTGGGGCTGCCACGCGCCCTGATTTCTTTTACATCTGCAGAAAAGCCCAGACCTAAGGCTGATGAAATCAAGGGAAATCCACGCTGCTTTGAGGTACACGCTGCCACAAGACTTGCCTGGGTAGATTTGCAGCCATGGTGCGTGGGAGGAAGTGTCGCCAGGCAAAAAAATAGGTGCAGAAACACTTACTCAGAGCCTACCCCTGAAGTGGGGTTTTTTTGGAGAAGGAAAGAGATAAGAAGGAAGGATATCGCTACTGTAGTATAACACAGGCTGTGCCACAACTCGGGGAGCAGGCTCACAAGCAGCACGAATGGATGTATTTAGTCCAACAGCTCAGCTATAGTATCATCACACCAGCACTGGCTTCTTGGGAGAGCTGGGGTGAGGTCCCGCTGATTTACTCAAGGCAGGCTCAGTTAGGAGAAAATTTGAAGTAGGCAGGCTGGGGGGTGTCTAGGGTAAGGGGGATCCGGAGACCATCGGTGCTAGAGCAAGCTCTGCAGTGCAGAGAGATGAGAGGGATGCACCGAGCTCTCGTTGCCTCTGGTGCCCACAAAGGAGATTTCTAACCAGGCAGTGCCTTTGACTCCCAGTGAAACGTTCAGGCTTTGCTTGCAATGCCTCAAAAT
Organism: Xenus cinereus; assembly: GCA_025774025.1. Classification (NCBI taxonomy): domain Eukaryota; kingdom Metazoa; phylum Chordata; class Aves; order Charadriiformes; family Scolopacidae; genus Xenus; species Xenus cinereus. The sequence continues at coordinate 10,636,257 of JAOXJK010000006.1, read as the reverse complement.
CAGTGTCTGAATTCTCTGAACATTTCCTGGTACCCCAAAACTGCATAAGCTCAGAGATACAGCAGAGATACAGCAGGGATTTTCCTGGCTGGGGCACCAATTAATATATCCCCCAGAAGATTATTGCTTTCTGCAGCTTTACTTGCTCATATTACAAGCAGGGCTCTCCTTCCAGGAGTGCCCTCCTCTGTAATTAGCCAGCAAGGGAGGGGGAAAGGGGTAGCTCTTGCCCCAGGGATGGATGCTTTGCCACACGGGGTGGGAAGGATGATGCCAGGAGGTGGTTGGGAGCCCCGGGAGGTGACCCCCCCACATTTCCCAGACCTGGTTAATGGCACTGATATAAGGACGTGACCCTTGTCATGGCACATTCCATCTGCAGGCTTCAGTGCTGTCTCGGAGAGAGGCCGGATTCATTAGCTGTGTTTAATACACGGGAGGAAACTAACGCACCAAGAAGCAGAAGCACAGAATCTCAAAATAACTTGCCCACATGTATTTAATACATTAGCAGCAGAGCCAAGAATATTAGCATCTATTTAAGCCTTGGCACTCCTCTCCGGGTTTTCCAGCGACTTTGACCCTCTTGAGAGCACGGGGAAATTAAACCTGCATTTTGAAGTGCCTGAGCTCCACCCTCTCTCACACCCGCATCCGCAGCAAGCGGGAAATATATTTAATCACTGCCAATGCCCCAGAAGCCCAGGCATGCCTGTGCTCCTCACAGCCCGTTTTGGGGGCTACTCCTGCCTTGCCTATTAGAAATAACTGTCACAACCACACAGGGAGTTAGGCAGCTTTCCAGGATGAACTACACCTCTTTCTCAGCGCTGCAGGAGAGATGGTTGCTTCAGCGCTGCCATTTTTAGCTGTGTTTCCTAAGGAAATTGGGTGTACACAACCGCACCGTCTTTCACTCTCTCCCTAATAGCTTTTGAGCCCTTCTGCCAGTCGCAGCTCAGCTCCCAGAGGCAGGAGCCGGGTCATCCCTGCAAGCTTTGTGAAGATAAGCAGTTTTGTAAAAGCAAGTAATCCTCCAGGGCTGCTTTGGAGCCAAAGGCTGCAGGGTGAACACAACACAACCTTTATTAGACACCAGAGGATCCACTGCAGCCCCCTGCTCCCTTCCCTTCGGCCTCTGAGCGTGGGCCAGCACAGGAATTGCACGTCAGAGCTAAGAGCAATGCTGCACTCTGGATGCAGACAGAAAGCCTTGGGGGGATAATTACTGCAGGATAATTAGTGCTTCGTCTTCACCTCCACAAAGGCCGTGCTATTCGGTGATGTGGGGAAGGGGAACCAACCACCACGTCAAGCCCAGCCGAGGGGGAAAGATGGGGAACCGAGGGGATAAAATAACCCAGGAACGTCCAGGGCTTAGGAATTAAATGAAACACATTGTTAGAGTTTGCTACTCAGGTTTCCCCTAATTCACAGAAATTAGAGTATTTTCTGACGGAACACGGGTTTTACCAGCCTGAGACTGTAACCCCAGCCAGGAGCAATTACACCCACCCAGCCGCATTTCCTACTCCAACCCAGCACAGGGGTGACAGGGGAAAAGCCATCTCGAGCTGTCCCCTGGGCTGAAAAAGTCCCTTTCACATACAGCACTACACTGGAAGACAGAGGTTGCCCCTCTGTGTGGATCTGGCTGGCTGGGAAGAGAGAGCACCCCTGGCAAAACTAATCCCAGAGGACTGGAGATCCAGACATCATCCATGAAGAGCCACCAACGCAGGTGGTGCCCTTTTCTGGGGTCCGTTTGGGTGAGCCCCCAGCTGCTGCCTCCCCCCGGGCTCAGCGCATGGTCACGGGCTCCATCTGCGATCCACACATGCTCCTGCGGTGGGGTATGGCTTCCACAGATAAGTCCAGTGGAAAATACCGGTGTTGATGAGCAGAAAGGGAGTTGTAGAGATAAAGACAGCTCCTGACATCCTGCCACCTCCCTGACAAGTCCTGCAGCCCAGCGGCATCCCCACCTCTGGGCCAGGCTTGGGTTCTGCCAAGGTTTCATGTCACACTCGCCATGGCAAGCCCAGGAAGGCCACCACTGCTCAGGGCACACTCACACCCCGTTTGGGACAGACAGGCAGGAGAACGGGGACCGAGTCTCACAGCGGGGTGTGCGGGGTTTGAGCAGTCACACAAGTGTGCCAGCACCCACACGCTCCCTTTTCAAGAGTCTCAAGAACCTTCCCCAGGTGGCACGTTCTGCTGTCCCCAGGTTAAATCTTTCTTTAACCGTACGACCCCTTCGCATCCCCCCCGAAAGGCTGGCTTGGCCAGGGGTTACGGCCAAGATCTCAGCCACCTCACCCCTTGCACACCACAAACAGCTGAGCTGAAAAATGGGCTGCAACAGCCAGACCTTGACCAGCCATGGCATTGCTCAGCCATGGCCAACGCCACCACCAGTACTGCAGCAGTCCCACTCTCCAGGGCTCTCCCAGTCTCTGCTGCTGTCCCCAAGCTGGCCAACATGGAAGGGACCAGATGCTCCTGCCACAAAAGCCACCTTTAGAAGTGCTTGAGAAGAGACCGAGCTGGAGCAGCTGAGTGGGGAGCGCGGGGGCATATGCCAGCCCCGGAGGGCTGCTGCATTAACCCAGCACTTGCCTGTTGGAAGGTTTAACCAGCCCAAGAGCTGACCCAGCAGCTCCTGGGACCCAGGTAAGGAGGCTGCTGTGACAATGTCCTCCCCAGCTGGCTGGGCACCTCCAGGTCACCTTTTGGCTGTTCCTCTCCTCCCTGTCAGCATCGCCTGGGCCGTGGACTCAGTTCATGGTAAGGAGCCTGTGCCACCTCTGAACACCTCCTCTCCATCCTCCCCTCCTTTCAGGGCAGCCTGTCCCCCCATCAAGAACACACAACATACCCAGACCCTGATGGGCTCCAGACAAACTCACGGGGCAACTGCTGCAGCATTTGACTCTTCGTTTTTAATCTTCCCACCCTGAGAGTCACTTTGCAAATCTCGCTGAGGCGCTGGGGAAGGACGGGGACTCCAAGCAGCCCAGCAGCCCCACGCACTGACCAGCGGCTCCTGCAAGGGGGAAGGGGGGTTTGCAGCTTCTCCAGGAGACAGCAAGAGCCTTACTGGGGGCTCCTGCAGGCAGTACTGAGGTCTGAAGGTGACTGGAACAGAGAAGTACTGTGGATGCTTAAGACGCCACGAAAAATCACCCGGTGCAAAGAAAGCACCAGAAAAGGACCGTGAGAAAGAAGAACGGGATGCGGCAAGTCATTTCCCTCAGATGACCCTGAAGAGGGAAAGTCCTGATACAACGCTACAGAAAATATCTCAAGATTCACCACCTCGCTTAAAAGACAAAACGAGATTCAAAATAAACCTCAAACCCCTGCGCCTCATGCGATTAGAATGTGCTTTCAACACCCTTCTAGATGTCTTATCTCTGTATTCACTCGGGGAAGCACGGACAGGTAGATCAGCCCTGGCAAGTTCCCCTTTAGTTTCTCGGGTGTTCACAGGGCAGGTTCAGCACCTGGATTATTTATGGTGGAATGCATACACTGTTCTGTACGCTTCCAGCCGTTTACAAACAGAGGGAGCAGTCAGACAGCCCTCGCTTGGTCCTCAGTTTAACACTGGAAGATACTTGGTGCAAGTATTATCAGACACAGGGAACAAAGAGCTCTGCTAGCAAAGGCTTGCGGACAGAAAGATTTAAGACCCCAAAAGCTGATTAGCAGCGATCTGTCTTGGTTTGGGTGTCCAGGCTTCGCAGAGGCCATCCTATAAGAACACAGAGGGAAGTGTCCCACTTTGTAAGGGTGACACCAATGTCCCCCAGCCCCAAAATCCCTGCTGGAGCCCAGTGCTGCAGCCCTGCTCCAGCCCAAGGGGGACAAATGACCACGGCTTGGTCCAGGAGCCCACACCATGGACAGGAGCCAAGCTGTCAGACCACGAGACTCTGCTTTTTGTTTAACTGGCAACAGCCAAAAGGCCTGAAGAGAAGTGAAACCTTTTCTCCCACACCAGTTAAGGTGCAAACACAGCCCTCCTTCAGCTCCAGCCACCCACCAATGGGAGCTGAAATCCTGCACACCGGTTTCAGCCCTGCCAGAGAAGAAAATGGAAAATGGTGAAAACGGATCAGCAGCCAGCATGGGTGACCCATCCATACAAGCTGGAGCGTTTGAGGGGTGACAGCTCAAAAAAACTGAGGAAAGCTAGACCTCAGCTAGCTCTGCAACAACTGCCAGTCCTTCAAAGGAATCAGCTTCTTCCAGAGAGCCGGAGCCCACCCTGAGCACTCAACCAGGAGAGGGTCACTGGAGAAAGACAAAGGGAAAGGACATGGTGAAACCCTCACGAGGCGAGGCTTAGCTGGATTTTAAATCACTTACAGACCTGCTTGTGCTTCCAGTCCTCCAACACCATACCAGTGAAGCCCCACAGCACCTCAGCACATGCAAAATGAACCTCTGCTGTGAATACCCAGTGGCATCTCTGCTCCGCATCAGCATTTAACCTGATGAATAGCCCGGACACCACTCAAATTGCTAGTGTCACCCCATCAGTCTCAGATGGAGAGGGATCAATAGGGTTCAAGGTATCAAAGGAAGGGGAAAGTAAATTACTGATTTGGTTTTCTAAACATCTGCACAATGGATTAAAAAAAAAAAAATCTTTGATCAAATCTGTGTCTTAGGTTTGTGGGTTTTTTCTGCTTGTTCACCTTAAAAACAGGCAACATGGACTTCCTGATTTTGTCAGAGAATTCAGGAGGTCTCAGCCACACAAAGCGAGTCCTGTCATCCCTCCTTGAAGGAGCAGAGCTTTGAACACAGAGCTGTTTTCCACTCTATGTTTGCTGCATACTTTGAATTAAAGGTGTTCACAAGTCTCCTTTTCATTCACTCAGTCCCTCTCAAAGTTGATTTTAAGTGTAGCCTGGAATACTATCAATCACTAGTAGTTTTCTCAAAGCTGCAGAATCTCAACCCGATTGTTTCCTTGAATGGTTCAGGGAGACCAGTAGACAGGGACTATATTTCAAGGGGGAGAAAAGAAGAGGAAAGCAGAGGAGAAGCCTTTTCATCCACTGTACTGAACACAAAGGCACAAACCTCTCTCTCCTCCTGAGGAGAAGATCTTTGTAACATCCTCTGGGACAGAGAGCGTCCCAGATAACGAAGACCTCAGCACAGCAGGTCTCAGACACATGCACAGTATTTAAAGGTGAATTAGGGTCTGTACCTGACTCCGTTAGATGCAGACAGTCCTGTGCTGGGACCCCCAGCTTGAGGCAAAGCCAAGGTGCTCTGTGCATTGAGTCTTGGTGTTGACCTCGCTCCAGACAAAGTCGGTTTGTTATAGGGCACGAAGCCGACACTGGAAGAACTAACTGATGCTGTCCTACCGGAAACCTGATGAGTAGCAGAAGAGTTGGGAAAGTTTATCATGGAGTGGCGGTAGCGCGTGGTGATGGGACCAGTCCCACTGTTTAGCCAGCACTGCTGGCAAGAACAAGCCGCCCCCGTGTGAAGAGGGGCCGGGGAGGCCGTCACCGGGTACGGGGCGTCCAAGCGCCTCTGAACGCTGCGGCGGAACCTCGTGGTCTTGTTGGTCTGGACTTGAGCCACAAAGTCAACTTCGTAGTTGTAGCCCATGGGTCCCAGATCTACTCGCTGGTGGTTCGTGGCACGGGCTTCCTCCAAGAAGATGCAGACGTTCATCTCGTAGGGAGACCACCCGCCTTCATCGTTCTGCCACTCCCAGACAATGCCCTGCCCAGCAGCGGAGTCCCCAGGGAAGAGGTGCCTGCGGACGGCTCGCATCGTCCCTGCATGGGGAAAGGGAGGGAAAATAAATAAATAAAATCAATTTGTGAGCAGAGAAGTAACGGGGACCTGGTCTTAGGAACTCGTTTTTGCACAGATCTGCGGTGTCTACATCAGGGTGGCCTTCTTCACCTCTCTCTCAGCTAACAGACTTTCTCTTCCCCGACAGGGCTGGGTTTGCTCATGAAGCTTAGAGAAACGCAACACCCCTGAGCTCCCTGTCCCTCTGCCAGATCTGATTGCAGGCTGGCAACAGGTTCAAAAGCTGCTGGGAGGAAGGGTGGGAAAGGAGGGAAGGAGAGAGGATGCAGAGACAGACACGCCCGAGCACAAAGGCACAGCGATCAAATATGCCTCCCTGACTTAAAAAAAAGTAAAAATAAAGTAAAAAAAATAAATCGGGCTGAGGCACAGATCTGTTTTAAAAAAAATCCAACTCCCACAGCCTTGACAACAGAGTAACTATAGAGACAGGACACCATCAGGAAGTGCTTTGCAGGAGCGCTCACGGGGCTAAACACCCACTTCGCTCGCAAGGGTCTGGACAATTTTGCTCTTGAGGGAGTGGGTGAAGTCCCACAAGGATTTTGGAGAGTGGACGGAGAGGGTCAGCTTCTCCAGGCTCTTGACTGATGGGAAACATAGCAAGACTAGAGAGAAGAAGCCAATGAAGTAATTTGGAAACTGGAGAGAGCAGCTGTTCAGACAAAGGGTGAGAAATGAAAGCAGACACGCTGCTCTTGCATGGTCGCTCGACAGCAACAGCAGGAGCTTGAAATCCCCTGGAAACCTGGCTCTCCAGGGTGACTTCACTCCCGGTAACTTTATTCCTTTCTTAAAAAAAAAGAAGCAGCCTAATGGGAGGGAAGTAAAGCCACGCAACAGGACAGAAGCTCTGCAACCTCTGCAAAAACGGGTTCGTACAGCAGGGTCAAAACTGCTGGTGCTGGGAAAATCCTCAGCAGCGCTCAGCACCGAGAAGGAGGAGCAGAAAACGCCGCGGGGCAAGCAAGTCTGGGGCTGCAGGCAGGTGGGGGTGAAGAGGGGTGCAGCGAGTCCTTACGATGCAGGAGGAGTTCAGAGAACAGCAGCAAGAGGGAAAACAAAAAAAAAAAAAATAAAGCCTCCTAAGAGGTCATGAGAGTTATGACCCTAAGCTCCAGGGCCACAGGTAAAAGTAGCATTTTTACTTAAAACCTGTGGAGAGCTGCCCCAGGATGTTGCTCCGTGGGGGATTCTTGTGGGAAAAGACCTTCCCCTGGCATAAGTCAGGGCAGAAGGGGTCAGCAGAACCAAGGTGGCCTTCCCCAGACAGGAACCAATGTCTTCCATGGGAAAGCAGACGAAGCAGCCAAAAGGAGACTCTAGCAACGACTGCTCCTATCCAGCAAGCCCTGCCAAGTTTTAGGAACACAAACCTATTGCCTCAAGAGGTGGACAACACCATGGATGACCCCCCTGAGCAGGACTGGGGATGAGACCGGGCTGGAAGTGAGATGGTGAGAAATGCACTACAATTACTGATGGGAGCAGGTTCCCTGCACTCAGGAGAAAGAAGACTACCCTCAAAAGCAAAGTGTCAGAAAGGCCAGTGGGACACATCTCAGAGGAGATTACCAAGCCTGCCTCTGCTCCCTTGGCAGGTCAGAAGCTAAAAGAAGCAGACTTGAGGAATTTGCAAGCAACCTGTGTTTTTAACACCCCCAAACAGCAGCTGGGAGAAGAGCTTTCAGGAGTCAACAGCAAGACCAAAGCCACACACTTGGAAAACATCTCCCTTCCTCCAGGCTGGCAGGGAAACTGGCATTCCTCTCCGGGGTGGGCAAACAGCTGTGGGGAGAGGACAAACTCCTGCTGCTCCCTTGCATTCACTTCCCAGCTAATCTGCCTCCACCAGCAGCTGAAACCCACGGCTAATCCTGCCCACAAGATCCCCCTGCACAGCTGTCATTGCCCGTTGGTGGGGATGCTGGTCCCGTTAACAGTGGCTTCCTGTTATTCTCCCTGGCTTCCTTTGAAGAGCCTATTTGTCTGTCTAATAGCTAATGAGCAGAATACAACAGCCTATTTTTTGCTCTGTTTAAAGATTTTTCATGGGGATGTTTCCTGCAGAGATTCTTTTCTCCAGCACATGACAAAGGTCAGCTGGCTGCTCGCTCAGAAAGGTTCACGTTTAAGGCAGAGCCCCGCAGAGAGAAAAAGCTTTGCTTAGAACTGGGCCACTGAAAGGGGATATGAGAGTGTTTCCAGTAGTCCCACTGCAGAGCACACAAGAACCTGTGGAGAGAGGCTCAGAAACCTGGCCAATCTGATCAGCATCCCTTGGAATCCGTGGGAAACGCTGCGGGAGAGCCATGAAGTGGAATCAGCCTTTTTGTTATTTACCACAGATCTCGTCCAAGGAAAGATGAGATCATGTCAGCCAACATCATTTCCAAAATTGCACGGGGCTGTCCCCCAAAGATGACCAATTCCAAACCATCCCACGATGGACAATATTCGCTAGGTGCTTTGAGATCTTTCGCAAGGGTCTAAAGAGATACAAGACCTTTGCGGAGAGACAGCTCTACTTGTGGAGAAGGATGTCCCATCACACTGGGACACATCTTCCATCCTCCCACAGGCACTCTGCTCACCCTCACCAAACTGGGCCATTCCCTGACAAGGGACAGCCCAGGACTGGCTGAAAGGGCAAGAGGCTGGAAGGTTCCTTCAAAAGTTAGGCATGAAGAAAACAAGATACAGTCACTGGTGCCAGTTCTGGTGGTCCATGCTTGAAGCCACAGCCTCAGCAGGGCTTCCAGGTGCTCAAACAGGCCACGCTGAGCAGACAAGCCAAGGCATCCAGCTAAGAAACATCCTCGTCCAGGATACCGCTAGAAAAACTAATCCTAAGGTCACCAAGTCAGAATAAAAACACGGATGCAGCTGTGATGACCGCTCGCATTTGCTCCAACCACTTCCCCTTCCTGTAGGACAGGCTCGATTTGGCAGTTGATTCAAGATATTGCTCACTTATCGCTTCAATTGGCAAGAAACCAGCGCACTGCCCATCTCTAAAGCTCGGGGTGATGCTTGACGGCATCCTGGGGTGATGGGAGAGATGTTGGCAAAGGGGAAACTGCTGCACAGAGAATTTTCCAAAGCAGCCATTCATTCGGGGTGTGTAATTTGGGATCTCCCTGGATTTTCCAGGGATGAAGAGCACGCATTCCACCCCTGTGCCCCTTTCTAAGCTACAGCTGCTCAGCACATCTGGAGCAAAAGAAGGTAGGAGTCATTTCAGCAGATTCCGAGCTGGTGGCCTCAGTGACCCCAAGAGAGATAAGATGAGAACGAAAATTAGGTCTCAATCCTGCTATTAAAGCCCAGCCCGCCCTTTCCTCTCCGGGAGGAAGCAAGCCAGCCTCCTATAGCACAAGCGTGGGGAATATTCTGCTGCAGCATGACGGCGTTCTGCGGGGGCTGCAGGCTTTCTCAAAGCAGCTTGCGCAGGGCGGCATGCCAAGGTAAAGCAGCTGGCACTCCAGTTGCAGAGGGAACAAGGGATTCAAACGGGAGGGTTTGAAGCGTTAAAAAAAAAAAAAAAAAAAAAAAGGCCTTTTTATGCGAGTGGTCTTGAATGGACGTGGGTGGGGGTAGGAAGAAAGTTTCTTGCTCTGAAGGTTCCGGCTCACAAGCTCTGAGCTCCAGAGGTCCCGTGATAAGGCTCTGTAAGAGATCACCACCGCCTGCCTGCGCCCAGGCCCGCAGACTCACGCCAGCCAACACTGATTTTCTCACGTGCTAATACGCCGGGGCGGCAGACAGCATCAGGAGAGAAGCAGACATGCCACCTCTCACAGAACTGCCCAGCTAGCAGAGCTTTGTAGGGCTCTTCTACTCAGCACGAGGCCCCACTTATCTCCAAGCTCACAAGCAGCCTCATCAAAACCCCAGCAGGGGCAGGGAAGGTCCCTTACCTGTATCCTGCCGGAACTGCGTCAAGCTTGGGATGTCGATGACATAGGGGGCCAAGACGGGGTCCGCGTGCCCCAGAGGGATGCTGCTGACAAGCCCTGACCCCGAACGCTGTCCCTTCTGCTGAGAGGCCTGAAAAACCTGTTCAATGTAGCTGCAGACGTTCCCTCGGTACGGCCTCCACCTGCCAAATTCATCCTGCCATTCCCACACCGCCACTGCCGTGGAGTTGCTGCTGTGCCCCGGGGCAGAACCGGGGAGTCCGGACGGCCCGGCTGAACTGCTTCCTGCTCCCTGAGCTGCTGCCATGTTCTTCCCTGAGGTCTGGGCACGCCGCGATTGGAAGTGGCAGCTCCACAGGCCGGCCTTACGCCATTTTCTTCTGGGGGACCTGCAGCAAGAAATAAAGAGAGCACACGGAGCTGAGAATGATGCCCCAAATCCACCCCACCCTGCAACCACACAAGCCTTTTAAGAGAGTGAAACAAGCTCAGCCTTTCACAGAAGATGCTCGCTGTGCATTCATGAGACTAGAGAGAAGTGGCCTGGTCTCAAAATCCTCGGGTTTAAGGCAAATGAGGTACCACCACCCAATCCCTGCGAATGCCGGCAACTTTTCTTGCTAATTTTAGAGCAACAAGTCTTGGGGGAGGCTCTGCTTCCTATGGTTTGTGGCACCAAACACCACCTGAGTCGTTGCAGATCTGTACAAAATCAGCCCAGAGCCACTGCTGGTCTGCAAGCCCTGACCTGAGTTCAGATGCTCACTAGCCAGGAGCGTGCCAAGGCAAGTGGCCACTCCACACCCCTCCTTGCCCATGCTGAGCACCATTCCTGGCAGCGTTACATTCTGACCACCTCGACGTGAGCTGACAGCTTGTGAGCAGGAGCTCCCCAAGCTCTTGTCCGCAGGAATGACTTGGTTACACAAGCGGTTCCCAAAATCTTCTCACTGATCTGAGCTCCAGGGCTACAACCTCAGCTCCGTTCAGGCTTCTGACCGCTCAGTTTTGATCCAGGATCAGTCCCTTGATTCCTTCTCTGCAGCGTTATACACAAACACAAAGCCAGAAGACAATTCTTTATGCACAGTCTACCAATCACAGTCATAAATACGTTGAGCGTGATCCAAACGAAGAATGGATGGGAAGGAGTATGGATGGAGGAACACAGGGCATGATAAACAGCCTGTGCTGAGGGCACTGATTTAGCAGGTCCTCAAAATCACAGTGCACCTAGCTGTGGCTTCTCAGGTTGGAAAACAAGGAACATCTTGAACCAAGGGACAATCTGCATCAAGAATGACTCAAGGCAGAGACTCAAGCCATTAAGTAATGATTTGGGGAAGAACAGAGAATGGGGTAGGAGTCTTAAGGCATCCAGATAAAGACACAAAGACCAGTGAATAAATCCCAAGTCACAGAGTTCCTCACAGAGACAAACCATCATCACACTTAGCCCCATAGGAATGTATAACAGCAGATCCAAAGCCATCATGTGGTCATCAAGCTGTCCAAGAGACACCAGAGGTCTGATATTTGGCATTCCTTGTCTGCTGTGTCATTGCAAGGAATCCTGTCCAGACCATCTGGACACACGTGTCTTGGTGTCTGAAGGCCAGACAGACCACTTGGAGATCCCCATGCTGGTGCTTGTGAGCAGGTGGGTGTGACTGCAAATGAGCGGAATTCATATTGTTTTAAAATAAAGTTGCCTTCTCCCTCCTAAGGCCTCGCATAATTGATTGCTCGCTTAACTCCTAGCAATCAGCAGGGAGCTGTGAGCTTCCTTCCCATCAAATGGAAAAGTTCACGTCTCCCAAGAGGCAGAGCAGCAGTGGGTGGCTTCCACCGGAGGATGCCATCTGCACGGAGAGTGACATCCCTGCCGGATGGGGGAAGATCCCACGCGCCATGGAACGTCCCATCCATCATGCTCGCGTGGCTTGCAAGCTTAAAAAAGAAATAGAAAAAAAAAAAGCCAGCGAAGAACAGACACACCCACATGTCTGCATTTATAAGAGGAAAGCAACACTTTCTCCAGGAATTCATTGGAAATTAGTTTATGAGCTGCTCCGATATTTTTACAAAACACCCCCGGCTCAACTGGTGTTGGTGACAAACCGCTCTAGATCGCCAACAGAAAACCCTGGTCTCTGCAACTGATCTTTCTGATGTTAATCGTTCTCCCCTAATACACGAAAGACTGTTGTTTTACTGCTCCAACCAGCAAATAAATTAAAACTTGAGGTATCAAATCTGACACCTGCCTCTGCCAGCTCTTTTTATGGCAGGTTTCACACCAACACATCTCCTCCTCAGGGAACACCAGAGCATCCATGCTCAGCTTGGACCAGCGTGAGCCAAAGCTGGGCTGCAGGGTTTTCTGTCTTACCCACGTGCATTAGGTGCTCTGAACCCCAAATAAAGAATCAACACCTTTTTCCCCCCAAGAAATTCTTGTTACTGAATATTCATCTGCACATCCTACAGCCACAAGTAGAGGGGAGGCTGTTTGGAGGGAGTCAGCAGTTCTTTTTCCTTCCCTTTTGAAACACAGCAGCAGGAAATGGAAAAGAAAAGTTAAAAAAAAAAAAAAAAAAAGAGGGCATCCCAGGAAAGAAGCCACCTCCTTGACGTGCCACCTCGCACTCTCTGGGACACTGGTGGACAACAGCTGGGTGACAAAAGCCTACCGCTCGCCCCCTCGGATGGCAGCGATGCTTTGAACCCTGGACCACAGGCAAAGGCACCCGGACTGGCTGCACGTGAGCGTCGCGTGCTCCCACATTCGCTTCCCCATCTGAAGGGAAAAATATTTCCTGCGCTGGGACCGCTGGACCAAAGGAGGAGCAAGAGGCGCGGTCCAGCCTCCCGCCGGCTCTCCCTGCTGAGCACCGCCTGAGCCGGCAGCTGTTTGCAGGGATTGGGAAGGGAGGAATGCAGGAGAGCTTCAGTAAGCCAAAATTTCAAGGCAAACAAGAGAAAGGGAAAGGCCTGAAGTTGCAGTTCCTTTCCCCCTCTCCGTGAATCCAGCGGCACACAAATACCGAGAGCTGAGAAATTCAATACCGGAGCTGTTCCCACAGCTTTCAGCCCACCCCCTTGTGCTGCCGTGTGTGTTACACGGAGGCAGAAAGGGTTTGGGGCAGGCAGCAGACAGAGCTGTATGGAGACGGATGGCTGCGGCTCGGGATGAGTTACACATCCCATTTTTCACCAGCACTGCATTTCGGATGCTAGCAGAACCAGTTTAGATGCTGCTTCTCCATGCTCTCTCTGTCCTGGGGAGATCGGCAGCCTGGAGAGTAGCTACACGTCTTTGGTAAAATCCCATGGATTATAATACTTCACCTTGAGCTTTAAAAAAAGCCAAAAGTCGTACCAACCCCTAAAAGCTAGCCCTGGCCCCAGTGAGAAATCCTATGGGCCACCTTGCCCCAAATGATGACGAAACCCTGACTATTTGAAGCGCAAACTTAAACATTCCGGCCAACTGCCCTCTCCTTAGGAGGTAATTTGTAACGCAGGCTCAGATCCTGAATTTGGATTTGTTCGGTTGGATCTTTACGCCCCAGCACCAATCTCCAAAACATCTGCCCACATGGCTTCAATCGGGGACTTGGACAGGAAAAGAACTGGGTGCGTTTCAGTCGTGTTTCCCAGCAGATTCACTCCCTGCTCCTCAAGCTCCAGCAAACGGTGGTGAGAAAGCTGGGGAGGGGCAGGTGGGAATTAAAGCATTTGAAAAACATGTTTAATCCTCAAACCTGTTCTACTTCCAGAAAGCAGAATTCTCTTTCGCTTTAAATGTGGGATCTTAAAATTCACGGTTCTGAGATGATTTCTAAAAATGCCAAGTCCCTTTTTAAGTTTCTGAACTGAAAGTGCCAGCAGCGTTGAAAGTTTAAATGATACCTGGAAAAGAAAGGGCCTCAGGAGTCCTGTGTTAGAAAAATAAAAATCACCAGATAATCAGAGAGTATTCAGCAGGTTGCTCAGAAAAGAGGGTGCCCAGGCAGGATTTGTTAAGTGTCACTAACACCGCATGAGAGATGGGACTGGAAGGGACAAGGAGCCCGAGGAGAAGATTACACGGGGATTAGGAGAGCACGTAACACAGCGGGAGGCAGAGGGGCTGTAATCACCCCGTGACCCTGAGCAGGGCGCACGACTGGCGCAGAGTTACAGGTGCCCTGTGCCCACCCTGACCCCAAATCACCCAGCCAGGACCCCCCCACACAACCCTCCACACCATCTGAGCTGTGAGTGCAGAGACGAAACAGGGTTTGGAGCTCTTTGCAGGTTAACTCCTATCTAAACACCTCCTTCCCTACCGACCCGCACGCAGCTCGCAGCAAACCGGGAGTTAAAAAACAGAGCAAGGTGACAGAGAGGAGGTCACAGCAATAACTCCAGCCACCACGATCCCTCTACCCTCAGCACAGCCCTGTCTTCTCCCAGCCTTCGCCGGCCCCCGTGGCACAAGGCGGCTGGAGTTGACAGCCAAGAGACAGCCAGAAGAAATAAAACCCCACGGCTCCAAACCTGGACTCCTTCCATCCGAAACGAGCTTCAAAAGAGTCAGTCCCCTTCGGAGGAGAAAATAAAAGACGGCAACCAAAGCACAATAAAGCGTTTGCCTACCGGCTGGGCAGGGGCTTCGCTTCAGGCAGGGAGGGGAGGGCAGGTACACCCCAACACGGGGTGAACCCCCGCACCCCGCTTGCTCCAGGGCCCTCCTGGGCACCAAAAGGGGATTATTTACCCGTGGGGAGACCCCTTACTTGTGGGGCCACAAACCTGGCAAGACCTGTAGGGCGCTCCTCCGGCTTCCCGAAAGCTCCGAGTAGCACCGGGAGGGCTCTATCCCTGCTTCCAGCCCGACCGCCGGGAAGAGCAAGGACAAGTCCTGCCCAGGGCAACCGCTCTCCGGGATCCGGCCCGGCCCCCTCAGAGAGCTCAAGCCCACCCTGGAAACACCGACAGCCCCCCCGCAACCAAGACACACCCCCCCTCCCCTTCCAACACCCGGTTACCCCGCGGTAGGACCCTCTCACGGCCCCGCAGCCGTCGGTGGGGGGTTTGTCCGGGTGGCACCGGTGTCCCCCCCGCTCCCGGGGGCGAAGGAGGGCCCGGGGCCTGTTGCAGGGGGGACCCCCGCCCTGCTCCCCCCGGCTGAGCGGGTTAACGGCCTACCCCGGGCCCGGCGGGGAAGGCCCGGTTCCCGGCCGGGCTGAAGCGGCCCGCGAAGGGGCGGGTGAGGCCGCGCGTCGGTACCAACCGATCGCTCGCAGCCGCCACGGGAGGGACGCCCCTGAGGGACGGCCCGGGCCCGTTCCCCCCACCCCATGCCCGCGGGAAGGGGGTGCCGGCGCTGTCCGCTCCCCCCTCCGGCCCCGTATCCCTCT
>JAOXJK010000006.1:10594620-10608158 GCA_025774025.1 Xenus cinereus | reverse complement strand
GGTTTGGAACTCGATGATCTTTAAGGTCCCTTCCAACCCAAACTGTTCTATGATTCTATGGTCTTCTTGTGACTCTTTACTTGATGACCACAATGAGCTATGTTCCCGTTCTTCCTCTTCTCCCCCCTGTCCCATGGTGGAAGGGGTGGGGGTGGGGTTGAGCGAGCAACTGGATTGATGCTTGGCTGCTAACTGGGGTCCACCCTCCACAAAGAATACTAGGAAAGTGTGAGAAGCAGAACTTTAAGTGGGAGCTACAGAGGATAAAGTGTTTAAAATTTGTGAAAGTTTAAAATGTTATCAGCAAAAGAAACAAACATCCAGGATACTGCATGAGGCATAATACGTTTTCTAAAGCTCACTAACTTGGCAATGTCTTTCAGGAGAAACACATCCAAAACCACCTGCCAGCTATTTATCTATTGCTGCAAAACCTGCTACTTATGACTGGGAACAATCTCCAGGATTACCTAATTCAGTTCCCTCCTGTGTCACCTAATTTCACATGTGGCATTGCATTAAATGCATTACCAAAGTCTACTCTGATGAGTTTTACCAGATTTTCTTCAAAAGATAGGAAAATCAGGTGTTATATTAAAAATGATATCATGTTTGTGCTTCATATATGGTTTGCACAACCAATCCTGCATTTTATCCCATTCTTCTCCATGTTTTTAACTAGTCTTTTCTTCAGTGATTGGCCTGAAGACTCGCATAATATTCAGGTCATGTTAATCTGTGGTTATGTTCTGTGGTAAATCTAGTTTTAGATGACATAGTCCCAGATTAAAAACTATATGGCCTTGCAATGCTGTCTACTGAGTTTAACTCTTTCTGCCCTGCCAGTCCATTATTTTTCTAAACATTTTGTTGAGAGGGTTTAGAGCATGCCCTGAAGGGTTGATACTTACTTTGTAAGTATCATATTTGATACTTGACTTTGATCAAGTATCATCTGTCTTCCTGTATAGGAATAAATAATCACGCCAGTATAAATCTAACATAAACACAGTCTTGTACGTGCTGACTCAACAGAGAGGTGCCTCTATTTCCATGATCAATATCATAATCTTTATTGAAAAGTAAGGCAAAATACTCATTTAGCTATTGTGGAGAAAAATGCTCGTTCTCAGAATGATAAGACCAATGTTTGTGCTACATGTCAAGGAACGGCATGCAGAGAGGCTCTTGCTTATACTTAGTGCTATAACAACCAAGGTCAGCCAATTTCATTATTTGCCCCCTTAGAGGGTCGGAAACGGAAAAAAGTAGAGGGGTCACATCTGTAGGGAGGAGCGGACAGGACAGGTGAGCCAAACTGGACCAACAGGGGTATTCCATCCCATCTGCCCCATGCTCAGTATAAAAGCTGAGGGATCAAAGGGTCAACTCTCTTCCTGCGATGGCTGATGTCTGAAGAGGACCCTGTCTGTTCATCTGCCTTTGATTCCAATCCGTGTGTTCCTGACTCCAGAGCTGAAATCCAGTTCCCATCCATCGCTGAGTCCAGTCTGGGACTTCCCCAGTGCCTGCCGGTGATGGGACTGTCATCCTGGGAGCTTGATGCAGTTTTGTATATATTGTATCCATTTCATTATTTTCTTCTTTTTTATTTTCATATTAATTCTTCATTACAGTAGTTTAGTTCATTCTAAACTTTTGAATCTCCTTATCTCTTCCTCTCCTCCTTAGGGGGGGGGCGGGGGGAAGGGGGTTGTGCCCAAATAATGCCCAAACTGTGGGAGAGGGGCCTGGACCAGTTTGGGGAATGAGTTGTTGGGGGGAGCTCTGGCTCTGCCTATGGGGAACCTCTGGTTCTGCTTGTGGGGAACCTCTGGCTCTGCCTGTGGTCCTCCCAGAGCATCTGCCCCCCCCCCTCCCCCCAGCTGTGGGGCTGCTGGCAGGGCCCTTTCAGAGCCCTTAATTAAACCCAGCTGACTGGGACGGGGACGCATCCTCCAGATGCTGCTTGTTCACACCGGTCGGAGAGGGCTGAGAATTAAATGGAAATTTAAGCTCCGTGGCAACATGGTTTCTCACGTGGCCAGGCAGCCAAACCCCCAAGGCAGAAATCACCAGGGGGCTGTCTGCGTCCCCAAAGTTCTCACCCCCCCTTTCCCCTTGTGGTGGTGGAAGTGGTCCCCGAGCCAGGTTCCTTGAACGGCTGGAAACAGATGGGAAGAAATAGGATAAATGCATAGAAATATGGAGCTTGCAAAAAGTGGACTTTGCTGGGGAAAAAAAAAAAAGAGAGAGAAAAAATTGGTTAAAATGCACGTGAGAATGCCCAGCAGAGCATCTTCCATCAGGAGATGGTTTCCTGTGACAGGCAGGACTGGTTTTCCTTGTTAACATCTCACCCCCTGAGTTTTCCATGGGGAGATGGGGCACAGGGCAGGAGGGTGCAGGAGCTGCCTGGGGACCCTCAGCAAGTCAGCAGCAGAGCCGGGGACAGACAAAAAAGGTCCCCGAGAACCAGCCTGAGGCATGACCCACCTGGGTGTGCTGCTGCTGCCAGTCCGAGGAGCTGCTGGCAGCGAGAGGAGGGAAGGGAAAGGAAGGAGAAGGGGAAGGAAAAGCTCCTTCTGCCTTGGAGCCAGCCAGGGAGCAGCTCGCTCTCGGGGGGCTGGTAAAGGCAGCCTTTGCCCCTCCTCGGTCACACTTCACCTCCAGGAGTTGCAAAAACCCGTGTGAACCAGGACGTAAGGGAGGGACACACAGATGTCACCCAGTGCTTAAAGCACAGTCCCACCACAGAGCCACAGCCACTCACACCGCGTGCTGCTGCCTCAGTTTCCCCACCCGCGAAGCAGATGAAATGATGCCCTGGGCTACGGTGTTTATTTTTTCCCCCTCAAACCTTGTTGCTAAAAAGGGAAGGAAGGGTCTGGGGGGGCTGCTGGCTCCTGCCAGTCCCTGCCATTCCACCTGCATCCCTGCTGCCATCATCCTCTGAGCTGCATCCCTCCTCTGCTCGCTGCGAGGGCGCTGGGGAGATCTGATCCCTTTTCTTCTTTCTCCCCTGCAGGCACCACCTCCGAGCCCCCGCTGTTGCCATTCCCGGGTGAGATTCTTCTCTTAAAGTTTCTTTTCTCTAGGAAGTTTTCTAGCTGAAAAATGCAATTTTTTGGGGGGGTTAAAAATGGGGTTTGGAGAATTTCAAAATGGAAGCATATTGGTTTGGAACAAAAAGCGGCAACAAAAAGCGGCAACAAAAAGCGAAACTCCTTTTACAGAAAGGAAATAGAGATTCCTTATTGTCCCCGTTCCACTTATTATCCCGAGAGGGGAATTTTGCCACCTCCTGCTGAGTCCCTGTCCCTCTGCCGTTCGTCATGCCCGAGCGAGTAATTCCCTTGATGTGGCAGGGGCGCTTCCACGCCTGCTCCCCATCGCCAGCAGCTTGAGAGATCATCTCCATCCCACCAGCTCCCACTGGGGACCAGCTCCGGACGCGTTTGTCGAGGCTAACAAGAATTTGCTAATTGCATCTCGTCACTTGTCGCCCCAGTCATAGGGCATTACGGGATGTCATATGTCTGCTTTCCTTTTCTCCCAGTGGGTTATTGCCCAGGCCATTGGTAGGCAAGATGATGGGGGGGATGGTGCATCTCATTTATGTAGTGAGATGTGTTGAGTCTTCATGTCCACTGCTTCCAGCAGATGAAGAGAAGCCCATGCCCCACCATCGGGTGGGTAGCACCAAGCCAAGAGCTGCCTTGTGCTACAGTGAAGGGTCACCATTTCATTTAAGGAGCAGAGATTTGGTGCTGAGAGGGCTCCCGGGCTCCCCATGACAGCCACTGAGCGTTTGCCGCCTTCTGGCCCAAAGACAGGCTTGTTGCCTGCTGAGGGACATCTCTCTGTCCATCCTTCCAGAGATACGGCTTGCCAACGGGCCCAGCCGGTGCCAGGGGCGAGTGGAGATCCTCTACAATGGTTCCTGGGGGACGGTCTGCGATGATGACTGGGACATTGTGGATGCCAACGTGGTGTGTCGCCAGCTGGGCTGCGGTCACGCCATCACCCTGCCAGCTGCCATGACCTTCGGCCAAGGGAGTGGACCCATCTTCCTGGACAACGTGGACTGCAAGGGCTGGGAGGCAGCCTTGAGCGAGTGCTGGAGCCACGGCTGGGGCATCCACAACTGCTACCACTACGAGGACGTGGCTGTCATATGCAACGGTAATGAGGCTCAGTTCCTCGGGGGCAAGGAGAGCAGCGGGGTGTCTGTGGTGCTGCAAGTCCTGGTGTCTACAGACACCTTGGGGGAGCCCAAGAGTCATATCTCAGAGCATGTTCCTCTGAGCCTGGGTCAGCCAAACCTCCTCTGCCTCCTTCCTCCACCCCTTTCCTCAATCCAGGTCATCTCCCAGCTCCTCATGCTGGTGCTCCATAGGGTGACCAGCCTGGTTTGTGTTCCTCGTCACTCCCAGCTCAGGGACTTTGCACCCTCTCCCTCATGGTCCCTGGGGAAAGAGCACAAGCCCACCCACGTTCCTGCCTCTGAGCCAGCCACTGCCCGATTGCTCTTTCCCCTTTTGACTTGCCTTTCTTTAAACTGCTGAGCTTGTCAGTAGGATATGTTCCTAGAGGTGAGAAAAGCAGCGGAAAGCAGTTGAACTTGGCATGTGAAAGTGGAACGGCGCCGTGCCCACCACTATATACCCTACACGTTCCTCCTGCACAGCTATGTAGGGTTTGCTCATCAGCCATGCGTCAATGGGTGGTAAACGTGAGGCTCTGCAGACCCGGAGCTCGGCCACGGCTGCAACTGCTCGGTGAATCCCTGCGTCCTGCAGAAGTGGGGCTTGGAAAGGGAGGGATCCTGGGTGGGTTGGACCAGCAGCAACCAACGAAAGGAGGTCATGGACTGAGCTGGAATCCTGAATCAAGGTGCTGCTGGAGAGAAGAGGTGGAGGGACTGACGGAGGAGGTGGGGGAGATGGGTTTGAGGGCAGAGGAGCAGCTTGAGATGCTGGTGGTCATAGCTTGGTTGGCAAAGGAGACCCGGAGGTGCTCTGGGGTGGCCCTCAGAGGAGATGCAGGAGTATGACCAAAGCGCCAGACCCCTAGGGAAGGTGGTCCCATCCGTGTCCTATGGAAGTTTTCAAGAGCCAGCTTTCTGTCGGTTATGGTTATAGGAAAGCGTGGAGCCGGCCAGTTCTTCCCTGTGTGGTGGGCTGGGTTTCCTGGGATGCCTCCCGCAGCCCTTGGGCATGTGTGTGGCCATCAGACTGCTCGGCTCCAAGCCCCTCCAGCTCCCCACGCCACCCCCAGATAACTTCACCAGGCCAGCCGAGGAGCTGGGACAAGATGGGCCATACAGTAGCTTGAAACAACATTGTTAGCAAAAGAAGTACAGGTAAAACCAGCAGGAAAATCAAAATATTACCATTTTTTTTCTATGTATGCCATGACGTTGAACCCAAATCCCACGGAGCCTGACTCCTGACAGCTCAGCACAGGGCCATGACTTAGTCCAGGTCCTCATGCCATGCTGCTGGGCACAACTTCCCACTATGCCAGCAGCCGAGGTGCCAGCTCCATCCACCTTCCTGCACCCGCAACCGGGCAGATCGCTCTGGGCAGGGGGGGTACAACTGCAAACCTCTCTCTGTGTCCCCACCAGGGCTGGTTTGGTGCAAGGCTTCTCGGGGCACTGCTCACAGCTCACATTCGGGAGGGATGGCTGTGGGCAGGAATGGGTGCCACCCCTCTGCTTCCCTTTTCAGAGCTCTCGCCCACGCAAGCCAGCGAAGGACCGACGAGCAGGACCCTCACGTCCTCAGTACAGGATGGGGAAAGTAAGCTCCTCGGCGTCACTTGCAAGGTCCCCCACCCTCCCACCCACCCCTCTGTCACCTGCTGCCCCTCCGTTGACCACCCCAGACCTCTGGCTCCAAGGGGCAGAGCCCCAGGGACCCTCTCGTTGTGCCAGTTTTGGCCAAACCCTATCCCCGAGGTTCATAAAGGCTCCCATCAGCTGGGAGTGATGGTGACCCTAAGGCATCACCCCTTCCCCGCTGTTTCTCACCTGGTTTCTTTGCCCTCACGGGCACTGGCAGATCCAGGCTTGGTGGCACCGCTGCGCTGTGGTGTGGGCAGTGACCTCCTGGGGACAGCGACGTCCCTCTCACCAGCTGCTCCCACCCTGCAGGTGACGGTAGCATCCGTCTGGTGAGCGGGACCGACACCTGCCAAGGCCGGGTGGAGATCTTCTACCGGGGGAACTGGGGCACCGTCTGTGACGATGACTGGGGCCTGAGCGACGCCAGCGTGGTGTGCAAGCAGGTGGGCTGCGGCCAAGCCCTGGATTACAAGAGCAACGCTTATTTCGGCTACGGCACGGGCCACATCCTCCTGGACAACGTCAACTGCGACGGCAGCGAGCCCTTCCTCGCCGCCTGCTACAGCCTGGGCTGGGGCATCCATAACTGTGGCCACCACGAGGATGCCGGGGTCATCTGCACAGGTACTGGGGCAGAGCGTCGCCTACCTTCGGGAGTGTTCCCGAGGGGTGGAAAAATCCTAGAGCATCCCGTTCTCCGAGGAGAAACGGCCACAGAGAGGTGTCGATGGGCCCAAGGTCAGGCAGGGACCGGGGCTGTGAGCATCCTTGCTCCTTATCTGCCTTCATCCCGGGAAAAGCATCCGCCTGCCTGCTGTTTTCCTGCTCTGCCGGCTGGGAATACAAGCTGCCCGGCTCCTCCCCAGCCTGCCTCCCCTTTCCCCTCCCGAAATGACGCCTCTCTGCCATTACCTCTGCTGATTATCATTCTAATGTTAATAATCACCCCCCCCGAATCCCCTCCTTATCCTGGCTAATGACGGGAGGCGGTGAGCGCCAGCGCTTTCCCGCTATTCGGGAACAAAGGGGCTGATGGGGGAGAAAAGGGACAATTTTCTCAGGCTGGTCCTTTCCTCCCTAAACGTCCCTGTCCCCTCTGGCACCTCGCCCCGGCGCAGAGCCCATGGCACCACCACACATGGTCCTTGCTCCATGGGGCAGGGGAAAACCCAAGCTTTAGAGTTAACGAACCCTGGCTGATAAACCGCCCAGGTACCTGGGGAAGTGAGGGACCCCTCGGCCCTGCAGGTGCGACCTCGGTGCTTGGGTTGGGGTGGAGAAACACCTTCTCCAGCACGCGGGCATCAGGGTGGACACGGGCCATCTCCATCCCCATCACCCTGGAGTGCCCAGACCACCCTGGGTCTGCCTCCTGGAGTCAGCAACTTCACGGCTTTGCAGCTTCTCCTCGCGTGCCACTTCTGTCCCTCTGTGTCACCGCAGGGCTGGACAGGTCCACCATCACGTCCTTCACCACCTCGGTGGCCCTGGACTATGAAGAGACACTCACTGCCACGGCCACAGGTAGGAGGTCCACGGCCATCCAGCTCACCCTTGCACCGCAGCCAGGGCTGGGGGCTTACTGGGGGAGAATGTCTTCTGTGTCCTCCTGGGACCACAACACGGTCACCCTGGGCTCCTGCCACACGTAGGTGAGGCTCAGGGGGTGACATTGCCCATGGCAGGAGCTTGCCATGGGGCTGCCGTGGGGCTAGAGGCCCCCAGCACCAGCCAGGTTGGGGGCAGCGAGCGCTGGAGCTGGAACCCCCAACGCCCATGTGTCCCCATGCTTGTCCCAGCAGTGACAGACGGCAAGGACCAGCCCTCCTTGGCCACCGAGGTGGTCACCACCGCTCTCCTTACCGTCGAGCAGGAAAGTAAGTGTGTGGCCACTGCAAGTCCCCCACAGGGTCCAGCATGGACCCCCCGGGTTGCACAGCCCTGGGGGGTTACCACATATCCCCAGGGTTCACGCCATGCCCCCCAGGGGTTCACCCCACATCTCCAGGGACTACTCCATGCTCACAGTACTCACCTCGTGGTGCTTGGGAGTCATCCCATGTCCCTAGGGTCACCCCGCATCCCCGAGACTCACCCTATGTCCCAGGGGCTCACCCCACATCCCCAGGGCTCACCCCATGTTCTCAGAGGGTTGCTCCCACATCCCCAAGGGTTACCCCACACCCCAGGGGCTCACCCCATGTTCCCAAAGGCTCACCCCACCTCCCCAGGGTTCACCCCATGTTCCCAAAGGGTTGCTCCCATGCCCCCAGGGGCTCCCCCCACATCCCCAGGGGCTCACCCCATGTTCCCAAAGGGTTGCTCCCATGTCCCCAGGGATTACCCCACATCCCTAGGGGCTCACCCCACATCCCCAGGGCCCATCCCATGTTCCCAAACGGTTGCTCCCATGTCCCCAGGGATTACCCCATTCCCCCAGGGGCTCACCCCACATTCCCAGGGTTCACCCCATGTTCCCAAGGACTCACCCCACATCCCCAGGATCTTACCCCACATCCCCAGGGCTCACCCCACCTCCCCAGGGCTCACCCCATGTTCCCAAGGGCTCACCCCACATCCCCAGGGTCTTACCCCACAACCCCAGGGCTCACCCCATGTTCCCAAAGGGTTGTTCCCATGCCCCCAGGGATTACCCCACACCCCAGGGGCTCACCCCACATCCCCAGGGCTCTCCCCGCATTCCCAGGGAGTCACTCCATGTTCCCAAGGGCTCACCCCATTCCCCCAGGGGCTCACCCCACCTCCCCAGGGGCTCACCCCATGCCCCCGGGGGGTCAGCTGGGGACGTGGCACCCCCCGCGGAGCCCCGGTCCCCCCGGCGGCGTGCCTGTGCCGGGGCCCCCCACGCAGGTGGTGGCGTGCGGCTGGCGAACGGGAACGGGAGCTGCCGCGGGCGGGTGGAGGTGCGGCACCGCGGCACCTGGGGCACCGTCTGCGACGACGACTGGGACTTCCCCGACGCCCAGGTGGTTTGCCGGCAGCTGGGCTGCGGGGCCGCCCTTGCCGCCACCGTCCTCAGCTCCTTCGGCTACGGCAGCGGGCCCATCCTGCTGGATAACGTGGGCTGCGGCGGCGGCGAGGCGAGGCTGGCCGACTGCTTCCACCTGGGCTGGGGGCAGCACAACTGTGGCCACCACGAGGACGCCGGGGTCATTTGCCGAGGTGAGAGCGGGAGCGAGCCTGGTGGCCACCTGAGGGTCTTCCATCGCCAGTTGGGTGGGAGAAGGGGAATGGATGCAATAGCCCACCAGGTCTCTGCTGAATCCTGACTCGATGGCATGGAAATCCAACGAGATAAGTGGTGTGGGGAGGATTTTGGCCATGCTCAGGCTGGCTGCGGGAAACAAGGTCCCCAAAATGGGGTGGCAGGTGAACATGAGCCCCCAGACCCTGGGGTTCCTCCTGCCCACAGGGGGACAGCAGTGGTGGTCAGGTGACATGGTGATGGCTAGAGCAGGGGTTCCACCTCTGGCCCCCATTTATGCACTTTCCTGGAGGGAGAGTGGCTGCACATCCCACCCCACATGTCCCTGCATCCATCCCCAGCCAGCCCCACACCGCTGCTGGGGGGGCTGTGACCCAGCTCTGGGGGGCACAGGTGTCCCTTGAGTCACTTTTCCCCATTGCACCAGGCGCTGATGATGATGGAGACCATTTCGAAGAAGCCACCACTACAACCACCACGTTGGCTCCGATTCGTCCCAAGGATGGTAGGTATTGAGGTGTCACCGGGGACACAGTGCCAGCCCTGGGGACGCTCTGCACTGGCATAGGGTGGAAATGGAGGTGGCTTGGGCAGAGACCAGTGGCTTTGATACCTGAAGCATCAAACTGGAGCAGCCTGCAGGAGGAGGAGGAAGAGCCATGTTGGTGGCACTGTTAAGCCAACAGTGCCCCCAAGGCTGGTCCAGGCAGAGGAGGTGATGGACCTCAGGTGATGGACCTTGGTGGGGAGAGGAGATGATGGACCTCAGGGGACAGAAGGGGATGGACCAACAGGACTGAGCCTGGAACAGAGACTATTGTCTGTTCCTTCAGTCCTTCATCCACCATGATGCTTTGGGGGTCAGCCCCAGCTCTGATGCCAGCAAGTGGTCACCCCCTCCTGATCCTCCTATGCAGAGGCCGTGGTGGAACTGTGGGCTGCAGCAAACATCTGCCTAGCTTTGGAGAGACCAGTGCTCTTCTTGCCCTGGGGCCACCTGGCCAGGAAGGGCCCCTTTTCTGCCAGCCCAGTGGGTGCTGCTAACTCAGGGAGGTGGCAGACAGGGAGAGGGGGACACAATGTTGGGGTGGGCTGCCCCCGGGGCTACCTCACCCCCTCCCCTTCACAGGGTCCCTGCGCCTGGTGAACGGCAGCCACCGGTGCGAGGGGCGCGTGGAGATGTTCTACCTGTCCCAGTGGGGGACAGTGTGTGACGACGCCTGGGACCTGCGGGACGCCAAGGTGGTGTGCAGGCAGCTGGGCTGCGGGCACGCCGTGGGGGCCTGGGGGGAGGCACGCTACGGTCAGGGCACCGGCTACATCTTCCTCGACAACCTCAAGTGCAAGGGCCACGAGCCCTCGCTGCTGCGCTGCTCCCACATCCGCTGGGACGTCCACAACTGCGACCACTCCGAGGATGCGGGTGCTGTCTGCGGCATCCTATGACCACCCACCCGCCAGGACCCTCGTGCAGGTACGGAGGGGACGGGGACAGTGGAGGGAACGGGTGGCAATGCCCATGGAGAGGGGCTAAACCCTGGTTGCTGCTCAGGAACACTCACTCTCTGCCTCAGTTTCCCCACTCGCCCCGCAGGGGCACTGGCTGGGCCCCCCGTGGGTGTTTGGGCTCTGAGGATGGGAAGAGCTGGGTGGACACAGGGCTTTCCTCAGCTCCTGAAATGCTGGCAGAAGCTTTACCCCCCCCCTGAACTGCCCCTTGGAAAAACAAAACCATTTTTGGTGTGAAATATGGTTGGTTTCAGCCATTTCATTTAAGAGATGGGGAGAGAAAAATGGATTTTCTGCTGTGAAAATGAAGTTAGATTATACTTGGAAAATGTAAAAAGGGGCTGTAATCAAACCAGGATATTCCGGTGGCTCTGCAGTGAGTTGCTGCCGTTCCGCAATTTGCTTTGCAAAGCTCCCAGCAATCTGAAGACCAGGTTTTTCTTCTCATTTTGGCGGAAGAAACACCAGGTCCTCACCAATTTCCATGCAGCAGGAATGCAGGTGTTGGATCTCACACCGTCTCCAACCCCAGCCCGCTTCCCAGTTGCCCAGTGTTTCTTCCTCGTGCCCATTTCGTCTCCTGTTTCTTTTCCAAACGCCACTGGCTTTGTGGAGAGTCTACAGGGACCACCAGTCCCTACCCAAAAACGCCCCTGGGGAGCAGGGAAGGACTGGGCACCCCACGTCTTCCCCATCCTTCCTCCATCCTGCGTGGTCCAGAACAGCTCTGGCTGCTCCTTCCCAGTAGCTCCATGATGCTCCATGCTCCGAGGTGTCTGGGGCAGGGAGGGAGCTGTCAGATAGGGCAGGAGCAGACAGAAAACCCTAGAGAAGACCCCAAATCCCACGCCAAGCACAAGACAGGGCAGGGTGGCGGGGCTGAACCCGGGAGCCGAAACCCTCCCTGGTGCTTTGCTTTCGGGGTGAAAGCCGTTTCCCTCCCAGCTCAGGTGGAAGGACCCAGCCTGCAGCACCAGCCGCCTTCGCCATCAACCCTCTCTGATGTCTAAGGAGACACCGGCCAAACATCTTTGTGTTCTCCTCGACGGGGTGCGAGGGTGGGGAAGGGCTCGTGCGGCGGCGCAGAGCGGGTCCCGGCTGCCCCCTCCGACGCACCCGCTCCTCCCTTTGTGCAATTCTTTTGTTAATAATAGGTTGTGTATATTCCTGGGGGTTCCCCCACACACACACCCCCCATTTTTCTTATATGTGTTGGGGTTTGTTTTGGGAATAAATAAAAGCCCTTTGAAAGTGTGCCGAGACCTGACTTGCTCCCCGGCCACCCCCTGGAAGCCCAGGCGGGAGCAAATGGCTGGGGAACCAGCGATGCCCCGAGCCCAGAGGCGAGGGCTCAGCTCTGGCTGCCAAAAATTGACACAAATATTTCCCTTGCCGGCCTTTCATTCCCACCCAGCTGGGAGCCGAGCTTGAAACCTTCCCCACCCCAGCTCCCGGGGGTACATCCCTGATCCCCGGCTGGCTTGGGATGGGAGGTTGGGTCCGGCTCCGGGTTTGTAGCCGGTGGGATTTGGCAGCCCCGGGGGCTGCGGGGTGGCTCTGCTGAAGGGGGTTGCGTTGCCGCTGTGCGGCTGCACGGGCTCTGCAGTGCTGACGGCAGTAAATTCGGCGCTGCTCGCTAACGAGCAGATGGGAAGAGAGAGACTGTCCTGGGAGCTCCGCAGCCCCTGCTGCTGCCTGCAGGGACAGGCTGGGACCGTGGGGACCCGGGAGAGAGTGGTCCCCAATTCGACGAGTCTTTTCTGCACCCCCATCGCTGGTAGCGATGGCCTCACGTGCTGTGAGATGGCATGTCCCAGCTACTGGGCCTCTGCGGGCACTTGGGGACATGTCCCTGAGCAGCTCCCAGGCTGGTGCGGGTCTCCTTGGGTGTCCTTGGCCCCGTGCTCCAGCAGCCAGCATCAGGATGACGGTTGCCACCTCTCCCACCGCTTCCCGTGGGCAGGGCTTGCCCAGCGCTTTGTTCCCAGTCCAGATTTTCACCAGTGGGGAAACTGAGGCGCAGAAGCATCTTCCAGGCAGGCCATGGTGGTGCAATTGGACGTGGGCTTGCTGGGACCCTGGGAGAGGGCAGGGAAGCGGCGTGTGAATAAAACCTCCCCTTTTACTGGGTTCCCAGGTCCTGCATGCTCGGCTGCCCACCCCACTGCCTCCTCACCCCTCCACTGCCTCCTCATCCCACCGCTGCCTCCTCATCCCCCCCTGCTGCCACCACCACCTCCCGCCTCGCCTCCTGCCTCTGGGACAGCTGGGAGATGCCTGTGTCCTGCTGGGAGCAGGAGGGGGACTGTCTCCGGCAGCCCCCGGGCATCCCCCCCACCAGCCAACACCAGCTGGGGTTGGGTCAGAAGATGCTGTGGGCTCCACCAGCTTTGCCTCCCCCTCCCTGTGGCTGTGGGAGGTGGGGAGGGGGCTGGTGGCCAGGAGATGATGAGAAAGGCTGGCTGGGTTTTCTCTGTTTTCCTTGGGGACTGTGCCGTGAGCTGGCAAAGCCGGGCTGAGGTTTGGTGTTACCCCACACCCTGCTCCTCTTCACTTTGGGCTGGGAAGAGCAGGTCCCGCTCGCCCTGGGCTTCTCCTTCCCATAACCTGCAATCCAGCAAGGAAAGGGTTTCCAGCCAGGAGACGCAGCAGCCTCCTCCCTTGTCTTCCAGCCCTTTCTCCTGCAGACAGGGCTTGAGATGTGCTGGGATCCACAGGAATCCCCCCTCCCAGACACTCCATGCCCAACATGGGCATCGTTTCCATGGAAGCAAGGGAGTGACAGGCAGGGTGGGAGCTGGGTACCAACATGGGGGCTGCCCCCACCCTGGAGCAGGGTATGAGGATGGGGGATGCTCTGCCCCTGGAGCAGGGTATGAGGATGGGGGATGCTCTGCTCCTGGAGCAGGGTATGAGGATGGGGGATGCTCTGCTCCTGCAGCAGGGTATGAG
>JAOXJK010000006.1:10570360-10583441 GCA_025774025.1 Xenus cinereus | reverse complement strand
TGGGGGGTTGGCTTGCACACCTCTCTCTGCTGCTGAAATATCCCCCCCTCATCGCTCCCGTGCATCCCTTCCCGCGTGCGGTCGGCGAGGCTGGTGTGTGCTCGTGACCCCAAAGATCGGGAGCCCTTTCGCTGCCAAAGCTCTTATTTTTACTGCACTTGGTTGGAGATTTATGAATTGAGTCATGTTGTATTCATTTCACGCTCTTAAAATAAAGACTCTGCATATAGCAGGCTGATCTGATTTGTGACACTGAACGCTCCCCTTCAATACTGACATTTTGACAATATAAGAAGGGGAAAAAAAACATATCTCTGATCTGATCTTGCAAACAAAGCAATCGTGGGAGGCAGGATCAAGTCATTCCAGAAGATTCTGCATTTGTCATATTGCAGAGAGGCTAGACTGGGTGGAGGGAGGGAGGGGGTGCTTTAAAGGGGAAAACTGTTCTTTATGTTTGTCTTCTTAGTCAGGTCTGAACCTTTGCGAGGAGCTGGGGTGTCCTCCCTGGCTGATGAAAAGTGAATGCTGATCTAGGAATGTCGCAGTCTGCCGTGGGTGCAGCTCTGTTTGCCCATATTGCACCATTTTGTCAATAACCTTGCATTTATCAAACAGACAAAACTGTCACAGCCCAGGAATGGGGAGGGAGGAGATGTCTTATCAAGAAATGAAATATGGATAATCAGAACAAGATATTATCGTATTAAACCAACTGGGCTATTCCTCTGCTGCACTATGGCTTTTATACCATTTTCTGATAACAACATCTATTCATTTTAAAGCAAAGCCTGCTGTGTGAGCAGATCCTACAGCTCATTTCCTACGGATAATACAGCCGCTATGACAAAGCCAACAGGGATATGCCTGGGATACACAGCCGTGTTGCAGTATTCCCGTCGGGCGAATTTCCCTAGCCTGCTTACCCGGGGTCGGTGTTTAAACCAAAGGTGTTATGAGAGATTATATATACATTTTTTTTATTTTTTTTTTCAGTCCTTACTGGTCCTGGTGAAACAGTAACCCGGGCTAATGCCGCTTATCAGTTGCCGTGTAGTTTGGCCGTAAGAAAATGATTCACAGTGGGTGTGCTGACGCCTCCCGCGACAGCAAACAAAAGGCAGAGCTTTGTTCTTCCTTTTCTGCGCGGCGCTGCCCAAACTCTGGTGCGGTGGGTCCGGCGGTGATGGGCATGTCACACTCGGTTATCCCTGTCACCCGTCCTGTGTGCCGCCCATCCCCCAGCTCCGGTTGTGCGGGGAGGCTGATGACCTCGCACTCATTTCCGTAGCAACGCCTAGTGATGTCATATGCGATGGTCCAAGCTGCAATGCACCCAGGTGGTAGCAGAGAGCATGCAGGCTGCGTCTAGCTAAGGTGATGCAGAAGCATTCCCGCGGTCGTCGCCGTTTTGTCTCCTGCCCTCTAAAGCTAGCCGTCCTCTTGCTTCCCTGCCACCGTGCTGAGAAATGCCCGATGGTTTTTTCTTTAAAGCCTGGCGTCGTAATGATGTGTATAAAAGGGGTTCATTTTCTTGCAGCTTGATCTCACCGTTGCCTTTTGGTGGTCGCCTCCCGGGTGGTGACATGGCAGCCGGGCGTGTTGTTCGGCGAGCCTCAGCCCTGCCTGCTCGGGAGCCTGTGCTAAAGGGATATTTAATGGTTTAAAATGGAAATGGAGTACTGGGGCTCTTGCTGTCTGCTGATTCACCCAGTGCCGTTTGCCACAGCGATATACTGGATCACAATAGTTTCTTCCAAATATTTTTTTTATATATATAATAAGTTCTAGCTCCTTCCTTGCTGCAAATGCCAGCCATCAGTGCCCCTAATTGGTAATGTGCATTCACATTGCTGCTGCAGGAGCAGGACTCTTCCTTTGGCCCCCAAATGTGACAGATTTACTGGGGAGTCTCAGTAAAACACAGCAG
Organism: Xenus cinereus; assembly: GCA_025774025.1. Taxonomy (NCBI): domain Eukaryota; kingdom Metazoa; phylum Chordata; class Aves; order Charadriiformes; family Scolopacidae; genus Xenus; species Xenus cinereus. The sequence goes on along the minus strand of JAOXJK010000006.1, from coordinate 10,581,511 downwards.
ACTGTCCCCTCGCTGGCCAGAGGGAGCAGAAGGTGATGCTGCACCCAGGAAGGGCGATGGGGCTGGGCCCATCGGTCCAGGGAACAGCTGCATGACCTTGCTCATGTCCTCCGTCACCTTGGTGCTGTCTGGGGGCACAGTCAGCCCTATGATGTGTTGGAAAGCGGGAAAGCTCCCCTCTGGTCCCCAGGGTGGTGGCTTGGGTTTGCCATCCCGACTGATGCTGTGCCCAAGCAGCAGCAGCATCGGCGCTTCCCTTCCTAGCCCCCTGGGGTTTTGCTGCCCGCAGTGCCCGTGGTTGAAGCGAGCTGCCTTTTTTGTCTGGTTCAGCTCTACGAAGGGTTTGCTGCCCGGCCCAGCGCCAGGGCTGTGGATCGATATCCATTAGCCGGGGAGCGGCGATGCTGCTGGAGGCTCTTTGGAGGTGGAACCCTGCCAAGCCCCCGGCGGGTGCTGCCTGGGGGGCAGAGCACGTGCCTCCCTAAAGACCTTTGGGGTGGTGGTGGGGGACACACGAGTGAACAAGAGAGACGATTGCAATGATGTTTATAGGAAATAAGTTGCCTAAAAAGGGTTGGGAAGGATTATTACATTGCACCTACGTACCGTGTAGGTATGGGACCATATGGTAGAGTCCTTAAGCCCACCTGAAGGTCCCCTGTGAGGGTAACACCTGGCTACTTGACTTTGGGGACTGTGACTGTGCTGTTATGTGAGGGCCATCCGCTGCAATGGTGGTGGGTGTGGAGGAGCGAATGCTGGAGATGCTGAAAAGCAGATGGCTGCTGCCCAAGCTTTAGACACAACTGGCTCTTGGTGCAGTAAATGGCCGTTGTGGGTGGAGGAGGAGAGCGAGCGTGGGGAACCGCAGGCCTTCCCTGGCACGGGGTATGTGGGCTTATGCCGTGTTGCTCACCAGCCTGGCAGGCTATCATCCTCCACATCCAGTGGCCAGGTTGACGCAGATAGCGGGGCTTCACAAAGATAGCCTTTGTAAAGGGGGGGAGTAACACAAATCCTTCCTATCTGGAGAGTCCCAGGAGAGCAGAGCAAGGATGATTAGTTGTTTCCTGCTTCCCAGCATAGACAAGACAAAAGGGTGAGGTGGAAAGGCTTCTCCAGGAGGAGTGCTGGGCAGGCCATCTGCGATGGTAGGAAGGGAGCAAGGATTGTGGTGAGTTGCTGTAGTAGCACTTCCCAGGGGGGCCAGGGAAGGCTTTGGAGAAACCGTTTCCAGTGGAGAGAGGGTATGTTGGCATCTAATGACTGCATCGATGCTCTTGCCGCTGCCCCTTTTGCCGGCGTCTTGAATGCTGCTCAGCCTGGTGGTGCCTCCTGGACCACTGCAGCATGGGGCCACGTGGCTACGTGGCTTCCCAACCTGCTCTTACACACAGAGAAGCAGTCCTCTCGCCCTTTAGCAGCGAGGGCTTGCTCAGATGTGAGTGATGGTGGTGGGGCTCTGAGACAGCGTGACTCATGAGCAGGGAGCAGGGCTTCCTTCCCGGAGGTCCGTGGGGTCAGGGCAGGATGGCTGTTCTCAGGAGCTGCCATCCTGTCGCGCTTCCGACCTTGTAACGGTTCACAGCGTGGGCTGTCTCTGCATAAACAACCTCAAGACCTTCTAGTGTTGCACTCAGGCCACGGACAGGTGGCAACATGCCCTGTACGCGAGTGCAGTGGGCACTGCACACATTAACTATATTAACTGGTGAGGCTTCAGCAGCTCAAGCTCATAGTAACTCCCTTAGAATTTTAAGCTCCTGGTAAGTCTTTGTCTATGAGCTTTAGGAAAAGCCACTGACTTGTGAGACCTACACACTTGTGAGATGGGTGCCTACTGACTTGTGAGATGGGTTTCTTTCAGTTGACCAAGTGTGGATTTGATTAGAAATAGCTCTTTTTGAGCTAAACAAAAGTGATATTGAGGCTGTGATGGAGAATAGAGCTGTGTGGATCTCTGGGGTATATTTGTGAACAAGCCCTGTCTGCCCAAGGTTTGCTCACCAGCTGATCCAGTTGCTGCTGGAATAGACTCTGGGCACTGGTGATGTGAACTTGGGCTTGCTAGAAGCTACAGGAACAGCAATTTAAGGGCAACCACAGCACTTCAGTTCCAAAAGCATTTTCCGAGTTGAAAACTGCACCTCTAGAGCAGAGACACTCTTCTTGGCTTGTCTCATCTGAACTGGACGATGTCGTTTGCCTCTTAGGAGCTCCCATGGGTGTGCTGGATGGTGCTTGCAAGAGAAGTGAGGGCAATCCAGATAATCATGCTGTAGCCTTCAGCTTCCTCTGCTTCCTACCATTGGGTGATGGCTGGTACTACCCATAGCTATTATCTGGGATCTGGATTATGATCAGGGGAAATGAGGAATATGCTTTATCCTTGCCTTCAGAAAGATTTTATATTTTTTTTTTGTTAATTTGAGGATCCCCATCATATTTTTTTCTTCTGCCCCATCTCTTCTTCATTGTGTATTACAGAGCTGCTTCATTTTAAGCTGTCTTCATTCTTGTGTCTGGGCCAACAGCATTGGAGCTGGTCACGAGTGTGGTCAGCTTGGCTTTCTGGGTAGGAATAAGAAAGAAGTCTCAGCCTTGCAGAGCTTAAGATGAGGTAGGTAGAGTAAGAGTGACTTGAATGGTCCCCAGTAGCCCATGAGGAGGCCTGGGCTGGGCCAGGTTTTTGTTCCCAGACTGGTGAGTGACCCCAAGCCCCTTCACAATCATACGTATAAGGATTTTCAAACCCTGATATTTCACTGCATTGCTCCATACTGGGGTGTCACATGCTTGGAAGAAGCACAGTTAGGACTGAGTTGGAGAAAGATGTCAGAGTGCACAGGATGGTGCATAGACGGAGGACTCCAGCTGCACCAGCAAGCTACTCTTCTGCCTCCTGCTGAAATGCTGGGATGGGATGGTTCATGCCATTCAGGGTGGGTTTAAACTGTGTTGACGAAAGGACTTTGGTGGTTGGACTCGATCTGAAAGGTTCCTTCCAACCTAGACAATTCTATGACTCTGCAAGGACAAAATGCACATGGTGGGAGCTCTGTCAGCAGGTGTGGTCAGGGACCTCTGCTATTATTGTACTGGTGAGCTGTTACTTAACCTTGGATACAGTTTTCTGTCTTAAATCTCTAAAGAATTTATGTTCCCTTGGGTTCGGTAAATGCTCTGAGACAACATGGGTGAGCCCAAGCCAGCTGGCCTGTCTGGGTGTTGTGGAACTGCAGATTTGGGTAGGGTGAGGCATTGAGTGTGCAGATTTTCATGCCATGAGGCGTCAGAAAAGATGAGATGTGCTTGTCGCATTTACCATTTGATCGATGCATACCTCCTGTTAGGAATTGATGATCTAGCTGTGACTCTTGAGGATACAAGAAGAAACATGTCTCAGGATGCAGCTGATGGAGCAGGGCCTGGGAGAGGAGGGTGGTAGCCATGGCTTTACGTTTGGAGAAACCTCCATGGACGGTGATGCATCTGGCAGGGGATGATGCATGAAGTCTACAGCTGAACTCTTCAGCTTCTGTTTTAAGCAGCTTCATGCCAAGTAAACCATGTGCAAACAAATGCATGGAGACTTATGTGCAAGGCTACGTATTTAGGAAAAATAAACAATTCAAGCTTTTGTGTGTCCAACTGCTAATGCTCGAGTAGCTGCTTCTTGGGAGGTGGCTTTGTCTGAGGTCAGACACGTCCTTGGATGCGGAGCACTGCTGGACTCGGTGCTTGGCAGAGGTGAGTAGTGTGTTGGGAGCTCAATACCAGTCTGGCAAGGATTTGGAAGAAGGACTGTCAGACTGGTTCAGACTAGAGCCAGCTGCTCGCTGTGTCCCAGCCAGACACCAGGCTGTTCAGAAGCAGGTACAGAGGAAGAGGGACTTGGAAATGCCAACGGTCTGACCGGAGGGAGCCCTTCCTCAGTAGGGCCGGTGTCTGGGGCATTTAAGACTCTGCAGATCTGAAGGTACCTTCTGCTCTTCTGCCCAGTTCTACCTCTTGACCTGTGACAGTGAAACGTGAATGCACACTGGAATAACTGCAGTACAAAGCACAGTGGAAGAGGATTTGCCTGGCTTCCCAAGCATTTCTCCATTGCCAACCTTGATAGGCTACAGGCATTATCTTCCGCTTCACTGTGGCAAAGCTGTGATGCGGGACTTTGGTTGTCTCTGGGTAGCTGATGCACCCTTGATGCTTCCAGGCACTCTTCCACGCTAACAGTGCTCTGCAGCTCAAGGTAGCTTTTTCCAAAGCTGGTGCTGTTATGAGTATTTTTGTGCTAACTGGTTTGGAGCCAGCTTAGACCTTCTTTCCTTTGCTGTCTAGACCTTTGTTATTTAATTCTGGAAGGTTGAAGCCTTAACCAGCTTCTATTCTTTACTGGAAAGGTAACTAACCTAACTTATCCTTAGCTGAAGTCTCCCTTCCTCCTATTAGATTCCTGTGACTGCAGAGAAATGGCAACCTGGTGTCTGGAAAGCAAAAAATTTCATGGAAACGGTAGCAAGTATTTGCTTGACTTGGCTTTGCAAGCGATGGTCATCGCTGGAAAGCAATAGCTTGGAAACTCATTTTAGCACCTGCTAAAACAAAGGGGAAGTAGCTGTGACTTAGTCACTGCACTGGTGAAGATACGGTGGCTTTGTCTTTCGACCTCAGAAACCTTCAGCTTGACTTCGGGATGCTGTTCAGATGAACAGCCAGTGTCACGCTGGTGGTAGTCAGAAGAAATGCTCTACCGTGGCTGCTGGTTGCCAGGCTCTGCTGGGGCTCCTGCCTGGGCAGTTTTCGGTCTTCCCCCACGGAGACAATGTGGCTTTGTGGGAAGCCAGCCATCGGCTTGCCTGAACGCACGGTGGGTGGTGGAGGTCCCTGCAAGATGAGTGAGGCTGTGTGGCAGCGTGGCCACCTTCCCCCCCCCCCCCCAAAGCAGAGCAAGCTTTGAGCAGTTGAGGGGGGGCAACTTCACAAATGTGCACTTGTTCTGGAGCGAGCAGGAAAGAGGAAGTATATGGACCCGCAACCAGCTGGCTGTGGGGTTTGTCTGACTTGGTGGTGTGTCATCTCCTTGGCTGGGCACGGCCAATGCTGTCATAGCCAGCTTTATCTTGTTCATTCCCCTGGCTGCTTGATCTAATGAGCAAAGTCCCTCCTCCTATCTGAAAATGAAGGAAAATTGTGACAAAAGGGCTTTCGTTCTGCTCTTTTAAGTAAGAGGCCTGATTCCTCTCTCCAGAGGCCAGATGTCACGATGTTGGAGCTCTGGGTGGGGAGCCTGCTTGGGGAGGAGCTCGGCAGAGGGATGGCTTTGTCTGGCTTCTCCCAGTGCACAATGACAGTCAGCCCAAGCTGCCATGTCTCTCCAGCCCCTCTGGTGGGCTGGAGTTACTGGGGCTGGTGGGGTGCTGGGCTTGGTGTTCACCCAGGTGTCTCACCCAGGTTGCAGTGGCAGTTTGCTTGGTGGAGTCCGGAAACGCACAGAAATGGTAAATTCTGGAAAACGGAGGTGAAATGATGAAGCAGCAATCTTTGGGCTGCAGGAAACACCGAGACTGCAGCTCAAAAGCAGTGCCTTTGTGTAGCTGGTGAAACAAAAGCCTTTGTTCTGCCTGGTTAAGTACAAACTTTCCCCAGTCTCAGGTTTTTCTGTGCTAACCCAGATTTAGTCACATCTCAGGAATGACCCAGCACATGCTCAGTTAGGTATTAAATCTGATTTTTGGCCCCAAACTAGTAATCTAATGACCAAGGGCAGTGCATTAGTTAATAGCAGTAGGAGAGTAACGAGAGAACATGTCACTGATGATGGCATGAGATTCCCTTAAAGTGATCCCCAGATTAGGGATTAGAGTACTTAATGTTTTTCTTCTGTAAAGGAGATGTTAGGATTGAGTCAGTCTATGGGTGTTTGAGGCAGCTGCACTTGGATGAAGGCAAGTCTGCAGGGACTTGCAGTACAAAACATTCCTTAATTGTTTGCAAATTCCCTCTGATCTTACTGGATGCGTTGGCTGGCTCGGGATGGATCTTTGCTTACGTACCAGGCAAAGCTACTTGGCATGTCAGTTTGCTTCTGATTCCTCTCTAAGATGGTTTCAGCAAAGGCTCTAGAAAAATACCAGCGAGAAGTCTCAGCTTCAGCGTTAACGAGGCTGCTGATGGACATGCTGTTTGGACAGTTGTGGTGTTCTGCAGCATGAAGTTTATTAATAGTAGCTGGAGAAGCTGTTGCTGTGCTGTACGTAACAGATACGCTGGAGAACTGCTGTAGGAGATCTGCACTTGTAAAAGACTAATGCTTAGTATTCAGCAGTGAAAGAACTTGGGGAAGATTAACAGCCTTTGATTTACACCCAGCTGAGGAAGGCATTGGAGCTTTGCCTGTTTATGCTGTTGGGCTTTGTTATGTGGGATGAATATTTCATTACCTTGACGTTTGGAGCTTGGCTTCCTGCATTTGGTGGTGTCAAGACGTCAGTGCCTGAGGGGCTCTGTCACCTGTGACAAACTCAGATCAAATCTGTGGTAGTAGGCCCCTGGGCTTCAAAAGAGGACTGGGAGGAGATAGCTGGAGCCTGGCGAGGATACTTAAATCCAGACCTAGAACAGTAAAGTGACCCTCCTCGTAATTTAAAATTGGCTGCTGTGCTCCAGAAAGTTGCCAGAGCAAAAACTTGAATTTCCGTTCTGCAAGTTCATTTAAGGAATTATATAAAATTGTCTTTGCTAGAGGTGTGTAAGATCAAGCCTGAAATCCCTGAAGCGGTGGGAGGGTAAAGTACATCTGGAGGGATAATCACCTTACTCAGTGATGCGGAAATTAAACCTATGGTGGAGCTGGCATGCTGGAGTCCACCTGGGTGTTCTGGAAAGTCTCTTGTTTAATCTGGTAAAACGTGTTTCAGACACTGCAAGGAACTGCTGGTTCTGCAGACCAAAAGACCTAGAGCAAAAATTTTGTTGGGTTTTTTCATATTTCCAGATCCTTGCCTTGATGTGTGACAAGCAGACTTTCCCAAAGCCTTTGGGGTATTGACATGAAGCGGTTAAAAACTTCTGTACTAGCTGCAGGGAGTTTTTTGCATGGTTGCAGCTTCTTCCATTTCATCCTGCTGGAGCAGCAGCTTGCAATGGTTCTTCCATGCAGGAGAAAGCCATGGAAGCCGCCAAGAGCTGCCCAGTTCATCCTGCTCCAGCAGACCCGGGATCAGGCTGGCTCAGCAGCCAGAACATGTTCTCAACCTTTCTCGGGGTGTCCTGCCCATGGTACGTCATCTCTCCTCTCTCTACTTGGTTCAACTCAATAGAGGTCATGGGTAAAGCTTAATGCTGTCATTTTTTGAGCCCCTGATTAAGGACAAGCATCTCGTGTTGGCCTGGCACTTGAAGCTGCAGGGGGGATTTGATGATCTGGTGACCGGGTGCCTGGCAGTGGGGCTGGAGGTGAGCGGGGAAGCACTAATATCTGAGCCAGATTAGTACTCTTAGGAGCTGTGAGGTAAGTCTTTAAGCAGCTAACGCTCCCAGCAGCACTAAACTCCCTTCCTGCATGAAACTTGATTCATTTATCTAGTGTATCCCTGCTTATGTGCTGGAGTCCCTGAAGTCTGTCTGCCTTGGTTTTCCCCCCATAAGTTGGGAAAAGTCAGTCTTCCCCTATGTTGAGCAAGTCTTAAGACTCTAGAAATGACTAGTGGTCATCCCATGGATGGCTGCTTCAGCTAGAAAGCCTGTGAGTGGATGGACTATTCTGAAGAAGAATAATGCTTGAATGGAAAAAAAAAAAAAAATCAAGTTTTTAAACTTGTACAGAAATGCTGTTGAGGAAAGAACTTGCAGTTACTTTTCAAGAGCTTTTCAACTTGCATCCAGAGAAGTTTAATGCAGCCCAGAAGAGCCTGTAGAAGTCACTGAATTGTCATTCTTCTTTCAAAAGGATCTACTCTGACCTTCTAAAACTTTTGGCGTGCTCCAGGAGCATGTCTGAGCTCCCACAGCAGTGGCACTGGTCTTCCACGCGCTTTGCAGAAAGCTTGGAGAAAAGGCAGATCAGCAAGGAACAGACTGAATAATCCAAGTCAGGAGAGCTCCCTGGGCTGTTAACCAACGGAGAAGGTTGGTGGTGATCTTGGGCTCCTGCTAAAGTGCTTGCAGAAACGCAAAATTGGGCAGATGATGCTTGCCAGCCTGCCATATCTTGGGGAATGGATAGCTTGACGTCCCTTCTGTTGTGTTGCAGTTAGCAGGCAAAAGGTGCTGGTGTCCCATCTGCCAGAGACGGTGTGATGAGCCCTGAGCGACAGTCCTCTTAAATGCTGGGACTGATGTGGTTCGACTTGCTGCTTTCTCCATCTGGTGGCAGGAAGGCACCAGACCAACGGAGATTGATTATTTTTCCCAAGAGTTTTTAATAGGTGCGAGGCAGCTAATGGCAGCGAGGCAGCGAAACAAGTTGTCCTACGACCGGTTTTCATCTCCTTTAATAGCCTGCCTTTTGGCAAGGCTAACGAGAATCAGGGTGTTAATAAGGAAGACAAGAACAACTTTGGCTTTAATTCCTTAATGGCTCAAAAAGCAGACACTGACTGTAGGAGCAGCGCTGTGCTGCAAGGCTGTGCAGTCTAATTCAAAGATGGTTTGTAGCTCTACGCTGATGCCCCTGAAGAACATGCACGATGTCCATGCTGGGATTGTGCCTTCCAGCTGGTTGTTGCTATGTGTCTGGGCTGCCCTCTGGCAACTCCATAGCCATGGCAGATTGCAAGGTCCAGTAACGTGCCCGGAAGGCAAGCGAATGTTCCCTTGTGCTGGCCTTATCTCAAAAGCTGCAGAAGAAGCCGGTGAAGCGAATCGGTGGCACCCAGGTGTTCTGCAGCAGGGAAAACTTGAAACCGTTAGACCCGACGCTGGGACTGCAGCACTGCAGATAAGGGGTGGTAGATGAGATGCTGCTACCAAATGCAGAATAGGAACAACTTGGAGCTCTACTGTTACTGATGGCTTGCTCCCTTTGGCTCCCTTTTACACGCAGGAATGACCCAAGTCAAGAAACTTAATTTTTCTTTAGCTGAAATCCATCAGAGCCAGACTGAAACGAGAGTGAGATCTGCAGGCTCCAAGGACTGATCAAACCTGTGTGTAGCACGATTAAATTCACTTTGGCTTAAGTAGCTGTTAAGCTACAGAGGGCAATGAAATAAATTAAGTCTTGGTTTTCATGTCTCCCTTCCAATTTGAGGACTTTGTCTCGGGTGGTTCAAAGTCGCCTTAAATAATAAAGGCTGCGGAGTGAGATGAAAGCCGCTGTTGGCTGTAGGAGCATGCAGAAATCCTAATCAGTGCCTAGAGTGACTAAGTAGCCTCTGAGATCCAGTTATGCTGCAAGACATAAACAATCTTCCTTTGCGGACACTGGTCCTCGATGCACTCTGAGCAATTTGAAATGTAATGGCAGAACCATCCCATGTGCCTTCAGCCGCTCTCCTACGGTGAGAGCTGGCCCCTCCAGCTTAAAAATGGGAACTAGAATGCCATTATTCATACTGAAACAGGCAAAGGAGACAGCAGTGGGGAACTAACTTCTGCCCACAGCCTGCTGGTGCTTTTCTGGTCTTCTCTGAGATGAGAGGAAGGGCTGGACTGGCAGCTGAAAATTCCCCCTAGCCACACTGAGATAAAACATGAGCTGAGAGGATGACAGAGGGGCTTGGCACAGAGAGATGTAGTTATGGTGTGACTTCCATTTTGGAAGTGTGACATGGGGGAGAAGGCTAAAGTACAGGGGGGAAAAAAAGACCTGAACCAGTGAAATCTGGTAAGATTTTAGATTTAGGTCTAGTTTAACACACGCCTACTTTGTGTTGAAGTAGGACAGTGTTTAAGAAAAGCATCTTTCCGACGGCTGTGGTGGTGTCATAGGACAGCTCGCTCTGGAACACGCAAGGAGAGGCTGTTCTTGACTAGGTTGTGCAACATCTAGTCATGACTGTAATCAAGCCACTGGGTCATGGTGACAATTTAATGTGCTTGAGGGCAGCCATTTCTTCAGAAGCTAGATATAGAGTGAGATGGGGACAGAAAAAACAGGTGGTCTCTCTGGCCTGTCCCTTCCAAAATGACAGCACTCGGACTGCTGAAGGCAGTCAGATGTTTGCAAAGAGCTGATGGGGTCCCACCACGAGACAGCAGCTGGAGATGGAGGGGGGAAGGTGAGATGGCTGTAGGTAGTCCTGAGCATTTAGCAGCAGCTTGAGCCTGAAGTCATTATGTGCTGGTTGCTCTCTTTGCTGGTGGCTTCAGACCAAGTAAGAATTTCAGTGGTGGGATTTCTGGCCAGAATGTTCTTTCGAAAGCACATTTGCCTTTTAAAAAATGAAACAGAAAAGGGGACCTTTGGGTCAGACCTCAGTGTGACTAACAAGCTGCATGTGAAGGAAAACAAGGCAATTGCCAGGGTTTCTGTCGAGAGATAACGTGCTTAATTACATGGTGCAGAAGCTGTAGATAGAACAGAGGGAACACAAGTGCTGAGGAGGAGATGGCTGTTGTGTATCTTGGTGCAAGAGGAGGTCTGGTGGTGTTCAAAAGCTGTTCTCAGTGGACAGTTTAAGGATCTCATGGTTTTCTATCTCCAGGAAAGGTTGGCTCCTTTGTAGGTGTCTAGTGTCTTCAGGGACTCGGGATCTCTTTTAGGCAATCAGAAAAGCAAGAGTGTTGAAGCTCATAACGTGGATTAAACTTTCAGATGTTGATGGTAGTCCCCAGGGAAGAATCTCTGGGTCTGCTCAGCTTGCTCGGCTGTATGCTTTGAGATAAGACATCAAAGCTTGGTAGGAGCCATAAATGGGTGGGCACTTAGTTATAAAACGAAGTGAAAATCCACGTGTATAAGGATAAACAGGTAAAACTAAAACCTGTGATGGATCTCCGTTGCAGCTACTGAAGGGTCCTCCAAAATGGTTACTTCATGATGCACTGAGAAATGATTACTTCAGACCTACTGATGCAAGGTGAGAAGTAGAGGATAAGAGTCCTGGAATAAGCCCCATAGGCAAACTAACCTGCTGGCTGGGAGCAAACCTCCCTGTAGGTCTCAAAAAAAAAAAAAAAAAAAAAAAAAGCCTGGTAATTAGGCTG
>JAOXJK010000006.1:10505171-10520529 GCA_025774025.1 Xenus cinereus | reverse complement strand
TCCACACACCCCTCCCTCATCCACAGAGCCCCCCTAACTCTCCAGAGTCCTCCCTTCCTTCCACAGACCCTCGCACCCCACAGACCCCTTCCTCTTCCACAGAGCCCCCCCTTACCCTCCAGAGTCCTCCCTTCCTCCCACAGAGCGCCCTCACTCCACAGCGTCTCCGTCTCCATCCCCCTCCCCGAAGCTTCACCTTGGGGTACAGCACCAAACACCAGCCACTGAGGCTCCTGCCCTGGCCAAGTTGCTCACACCTGAGGGATGCAATTGCCAAATAAAAACCCCAACCTGTACACCAACCCATCCTATCCTGTATCCCACTCTCTATCCCATCCCAAGACAGCCCATCCCATCATATCCCATATCCCATCCCACCCCATCCCGTATACCACACTTTATTCCACCCCACCCTACCCTGTATACTACTTTGTGTCCCATATCCCATCCCACACTCCTCGCCATGATGTTCCACCTTTCCCAGTGCCAGCCCAGCTCTGACCACCCCCTCCCAGTTCCTGGCTGATTTACCAACGCTGCCTGGGACTACCTGGGGCACCCCCATCTCAGGGGGTGCAAGGGAACTCAGGCTGGTCAGGGGGGTTGAGGCGATGCAGGATGTGCCAGGTCTCCACCGGGGACATTGCCCGGCGCTGTGGCACAAGTGATGAGTTGGTGTTAACGAGCCTGTTTCTGTTCTCATTTCCTTCAGTGATGCTGAGCACTCGCCCTCCTTGCAGGCCAGGAAGCGGGGAAACTGAGGGGGGAAAGCTCCCAGTATAACCAGTGCCACCTGCTCTGGTCCCCGGTAGCCTGGTGATGAGCAGCAGTGTGGCAGGATCTGGCCTGAGAAGGAGGACGCAACCCAGATGGAGCAAGGAGGAAGTGGGGTGACTGCGAAAAGAGAAGGTGCATTGAAAAAAATCCCCAAAAGGACCAAAAAGAAAGCCCCTGCGGCAGCGCTGAACCAGACTTGCAATGTTTGGGGCCACCCTCAGCCCCCCAAAATCTCCCTGTACCACACTGTCCTGGTGGGGGACAGGGTATCCAAACCTCCCTAAAACCACCTTGAAACCCCACATTGTGCTCATGGCAGGGCATGGGGTACCCAAACCACCCCAAAGTCTCCACAAAACTGCTCAGTGTGGTCAAGGTAAGCATTGGGTTGCCCAAACCACCCTGAAACCACCCCGGCTGCTCTGCCAGGGTGAGCTGAGAGAGGGGCTGCAGCCTCTCCAGGCTGTTATTGTAGGGACTGTATAAACACAGGGCTTGGCCATGCATCGGGCTGGCTCTACTGAGCTCTGGCTGGGCGGTGGGGCCGGGTGTGGGAGCTGTGGGGCAGCCCCTGGAGCACCCCCAGGGCTGCTACTGCCTCCCCCTGCTCCTGCCTTTGTCCCTACCCCGTCCCCCCGGGGTGAGAGCAGATGCCACCTCCTAGGAGAAGCCTCCTACACGGTCTGGGTCTCTCCTGGTATAACGCTGGAGGGGGAAAACAGCCAGTAACAGGGAAAATCCAGCATCCCCGAGGCAAACCTATGCCCTTTGCACCACCCTTATCTTTCCAACACCCGCAGCGTCCGCAGCGCTGAATAATACATCAGGCCCCAGGAAACAAAGAGGACAGGGGGGGGATGCAGCCACGCTCCCCCTCGGCAGCAAGAGCAGCGTGGGGAGTCCCTGGCATGGAGTGGGGGGACACAGCAGCCCCATGGAGCTCCCCAGGCTTGGCTGGGCGCTGCTGGGAGCCAGGGCTTTGCAGCGGGGCCACATCAAGCTTTGGGCAATAACTTGGCGGAATGGCAATGGGAGATCCAGTATAGCCCAGCGCAGAATCCCAGCCAGAGAGCTGGTACCAGCGGGAAACACAGCCAGAACCATGCCTGGAAGGGGATGGAGAAAGGCAATAGCTATCCAGGTGAGGAAAAATGGAGAAAACCAGCATGAAAAAAGCTGCCAGACAGGCAGAGAGCTGGGGGGTGCAGCCGGAGGGCGGTGTGAAGGGATGATCCGGTGGAGAACAAAAGGGGAGAGATGGAAGGAGAGGGGAGAGGGACGGTAATTGCAAGCAAACAGGCAGAGCCAGCCACAGCTGGAGGAGGGGTGGGGGGGAGAGAAAGAAAATAATCACTTGAAAGAAACTGAGGATTTAGGAAGAAGGAAAAAAAAAAAAAGGCACTAAATAATTAAAGGAGATCAAACGAGGCAGGCAGCAGAACAGGCCTAATTGCAAGGATTCGTACTGAGGTTCGACATCTCCGGCAGCCGCCTCCTGACGCAGAAGAAAGGGCGTGCGGGAGCGGCTGTGCCGTGCGGGGAGCGTGCTGTTGGCACCGCACAGGCGATAGCCCCTGATCAAAGCCCGGCGCTGACTTTCCTGATGCTCAGCAAACCCCGTCTGAGCCGGGGAGGGAACGGGGAGGAAGGAAACGCCAGCAAACGGGGGGAATCAAAGCGAAGGCGCGAAGGGGAAGGGGCTGGGAGGCACTATTGACCTGTAAGAGCCCAGGATGCGATGGGGACGGGGCGTCTGAACAGCCCCACGTGTGTCCGGGGTGACCTTGAGCCATTCGATTGTGGCCCGGCGGCTGGAGGCTCCCATCGATTTGGGCTTGACCCCGTGGCCACGCGGCCCCGCTTGGTGCTGAGGCGAGTTTGCTGGATCTTCTCCGGTTGCCCAGGACTCCCTAAGCCTCCGAGCCCTCAGCCGGGATTTTTCTTCCCCATGGATTTGCCCAGCCACTCTGAAGCCCTGGGAAACACTCTGCACCCGAGTTGTACCACGGTGAGGAGACCCCCACGTCCTGGCACCCACCTCCCTCGGCTCATTCAGGAGCTGCCGCTTGCTGCTTTCCTTTGGCACCTCCTGACTCAAGGAGAAACGAGTACAGGAAGAAAAAAAAAAAAAAAAAAATTAAAAATGAGCCACCAGACCCCTTCCAGCCCAAAAGTGCCTCCGAGCAGTTGTTCACCACCAGAGCCAGCCTTTGCTTTGACAAACCCAAAGGAGCATCACCCAGCTCAGGAGAAGCGGAGACCCGCCGCTGGCCACAAGTCCCCCGCTGCGTCTTTCCCCAGCCTCCTCCGTGACACCATCCGCTCTGTCCCGGGGTCCCCAAGGACCCCCGCGGGCAGCAGGTGCCAGGGCAGAGCTCAGCTCGAGCGCACTAACCTCTCCGAACGGGCAATCAAATCCCCGCCCCGGCAGGAGTCCCTGCATATTAATTGCACTGCGTTATCCAGCCATCTGTTTCCCGCAGCCGGGAAAAGAGCAGTCCCTTTGGTCTCCTTTATTAACAGGTTTCCCTGTAAATGCAAACAAACCCTCCCGTCTCGGCGCCGCGCTCCAGATCGGCTTTGAGGCACCCGGGAGGGAAGCGGGAGCTCACGGGCGTTTTAGGAAATCAAGAGGGGCGAATGCAAAGGTGGTGATTTCACGCCGCCCGTGGCGAGGAGGGGGAGAGAGAGAGGGAGGCCTCTGCAAAGCTGAAACCACGGATCGGATGGTTTCTGATCCTCCTGCTCTCATCAAAGCCTCTCGCCGTCGCCCTGCGAGGGAAGGGGGGAGCTGAGTGGGCCGCAGGGAGATCTCCCCTTGCCTGACCCACCTCTCGGGGAGCATCTCCACCTCTCCTTTCCCCGCTCGCCCACCACCGCCCTGGGCAGAGGATGCTCGACATGAAGCACAGAGCCCATCCCTGGGGCCGCTTCACCGCAGGGAGGTTTTACACCCCTGCCACGGCTGAGCCTGCCCGTGGCCTGGGCCACCAGAGGGGCATCTCAGCCGGTTGCTGGATCTGCTGTGGAGAAGGTGAGTAGGAGCCGGCTCTGCCAGCCAGCAAGAATCTCGCTACACCTGTGAGGCAAAGCATGAAGCCTCCAAAAAGAGGATCAGCCAGACCAAGCCCGCCATGAACCACCAGCCCCAGTACAGCGAGGCTGAGCAGCAGTGACGGGGGGACACCAGCATCCCTGTGAGGTACCTCCAGCCCCCCTGGTTTTGCTCTTTTCCCAGAGCCGGGAAGGCAGCCAGCCTTGGCAAAGCAGAGGCTGCACCCAACTGTCTTCCTGTTGTTGTTTCCTCTGCTTCTCCTCCTAAATATCACCGAAATGCCAGCAATTGTCCCCGGGCTGCGGGGGTACCAGCCCTACCCAAAGGCAAGCTGCTGCTGCCATCTCCCGGTTCCCACCGCCTGGAGCCCCCCCGGGGTGAGATGGGGCTCAGGGGGTGTCAGGTTTGTACCCCCCCCACCCCCAGAGAATCAGCCCTCAAGCAGGGCCAGGAAGGGGAGAGTTTTCCCAGGAATGAGGGGGACATCTGCCAGCCTGCAGTCATCCCACCTGAAGCCCCCCTGGGATGCTGAGGTTGAAGAGGATGAAAGGCTCAAGCCGTAACGCTCACCATTTGCTTTTCTCCTCGTTTTCTCCTCTCCCGCACTTCACCGTGTTGCCCCAGCAGCACAAGAGTGGCAGGTGGGATCGAGTGACCCGACATCTGGCCATCTGGAGCATCTCTATTGATTACTCTTAATACCCATCTCCTCTGTATCTTGACATCTGGGCTCCAGCACGGAGCAGAGCTGCCTGAGGAGGAGGCAGCTCCGTGCACATAAACGATGCTGCGACGGAACATCTCAGATGCTTAGAGACCATCGAGACAAAAGTCTGCTCAGGAAATAGGATGAAACTCAACAGCTCTGAGCAGCTTTTTCACCTCCTCTCAGAGAGGGTCACAGCAGCCTGGCTACTCCCCTCCACGGGAGGTAGAAACCAAAGGCTGCGCCGTGAGGTGGCAGCCAGGTGGCCACGCCACAGCAGCTCACAGGACAGATGTCTCTCGTTAGAGCGGCAGCACCAGGAACCAATGTCCACAGCAAAGCGTTGGCTTATCTAGGCACACCCGGCTAATTCCTGCTTCTCCCAAGGAGGGGATCTCCACATTCCCTTCCTCCTCTGGGAATCTGTTCAGGGAGAAGGGAAGAGCTGGGATGTCCCACACTTACCTTGGCAAACCATCTCGTCTTCACAGCCATTAAGTTATCCACCTCAGCAGAGTTTGGCCAAGCGGAGGACACCAACACAAGTTCATTTCTCACCTTCATCTAATGTCCTCCTGGTCCTTCACTGCAGAAAGCTACAAGAAGGGTGTCTCGGTTCCCTTCCCAAATTGAGAGTGGATTTCCAGGCACAGGGAATGGCTGCAACTCCAAGCATGAGGCATGGGAAGAAACCCAAAAAACACAGTGCGCAAAGGGAAGGGACATTGTTATCATTAAGGGGATTTGAAGGAGACCCTTGAAGAATCTACGAGTCAGCAGGTCCTGGGAAATAATCCTCTTCCACCTCAGCTCCTCTTACCCGTCCTGTCCCCGAGTCCCTCCTGGTCTAACCAAAGCTTTCTGCTTGTCCATGCAGTTCCCCCAAATCGCTGGATTTCGGACTGCTGACAGAGGAAAAAGACAGGATAACCTAAGCCACACCATGAACCTCAAGTTCTAAAAAACTCCAACCCTCAGAAATCTGCTCTATCCGCTGAATTTAAAATAGCAGGAGTAGAACAAGCGTGTTGTTATTTCCCTCCCGGCTGCAAGGCAAGGCTTTCCCTGCAGCCGTCACCTCGGCCCCTTCGTGTTGTAGTTGCCCTGGACCACCTGGGCACGCACGCCAGGGGTGCGGACCACTAGCTCTGGCAGACGGACACACACCTCCATGTGAAATAGCCCGTGCTGCTTATTTCTGGATACCAAAGTGCTGACAGCACCCCTGCATCCAGCCACCTGCTCCACCCCAGCCTGCCACGCGCTTCCCATTTATTGCATCCAACACAACATCCAGCTGCTTTTCCCCAGCCCGGCCAGTCACTCCTGTCTCCTCCACTTCCAACATCCTCCCCCGTCCCGCTCCAATACCATCTTTAATTCTTTAATTCTATTAATACCACCTAATAATTACTTTGTTCCCAGCCTGCTGAGTAATGACTGCCGACGCTTCATTACTATTCCTGTGAAGAAACCAAGCCGTAATATACCAAATTTCTGCAGAGAGGAGTGACAAGAGCTGCGCTGGCTTGTCCTCTCTCTGCCTACATCTTCCACAGGGCAGGGAAAGAGCCGAGCACTTTATTCTCGAGGCATCTTCAGTGTCACAACTGTGTGATTCAATTCCGTATGAACTAGATTAAAATAAAAATAGCTCAGAAGACAGCTAGAATACAAACAGTGGGAGAAAACAACCGATGACCGAACAGCATCTGCGACCTTTAGATCTCCTTAAGAGAAGCTTCTACACGAGGTTCTCTCCCTCAAACCAGCGCTCCCTTCAGTTCCTCCAGAGGCGCTGGGCTTTGGAGTTTCCTTCATCTAATCAAAATAAAAGTCTGTTCAACTTCGAATTCAACCTACGTGGATTAAAGCAATTCAAAGCAATAGGGTAAGCAGCCCACAGAGCACGGAGGAAGAACGAATTAATAGCTTCCTTCATTAAAGCTTACCTTCAAAGAAGTCAGCAACAGAACTCGTCATCACCATTTTCTTGCAGACATTTATTTTTATATTCACAAGAGGATGAATGTAAAAGAAATTTATGTAGATGCTAAATCAAGGCTTTTGTTCTTAACTAGAAAGAAGTCACTCTCAGCATTTTAATTATTTTCTTAGAGCAGGAACTGACGTTTCAACCACTGTGCTCTTTCACTAACTCTTTTTAAATCAAATTACATAAGTGATTAGGGCAACACAAGGTAAGAGAGGTAACATCACCTCCTGAAAAAAAAAAAAAAACCAACCACACTTCTTGGATCACTTCACTCCGTTATCCCTTTCTCAAACCTCTTCACCCCATCTTGATCTTGTTTCATCATACCCAGTTTCTCAGCTGCTGCGCCAAAGCCCGCGCCAAAACCCGAGTGGCAGCAGCAGAGCTGACAGCGATCAACTCACCCACCTTAAGAGAGTATTTCATCTCTACAGACACCGATAACCTTTCAGAGACCTACAGCTTCTGCCTTCAAAAGACAAGCACGTCAGGACAATTCCAGATGGTACACTGAAAAAATGAGGCTGTTTTATTGATGATTAGACTCAGCACTGGCAACAATCATTAAGCTCGTACAGACGGACTTCAATCAAAGCATGAGCTTTGAATCAGAAGTCGTAAAGTGACATGATGCCTTAATAAATTAAGGAAGTTGTTAATGCCTCTCCGTCATCAACTCTTCACTTGAAGTTCTTCGCAAACTCCTCTCCTTTCTTAATAGAAGCCTTCAGCTCAGACATGGCCTCAGCAACCATCTTCTGTTCAAAGGGGGAGATCTTGCCAATACCTAGGTTCTTCTCAATTCCATTTTTCTGAGGGAAAGAGGATTTAAGGATTAACCATTCATCAAATGACCTAGAGAGTAACTTAAAAGCTCTGATTAAGTATTATCCAGCTGAGATGGAGACCCAGCCTGGCACCTCTGTCATCTCTAGTCTGCCAACCCTGGCACGGCTTGGAAGTCTCTTATTACCTGCAGCAACTTCTACAGTCTTCACAAACTTCTCATTCACTGTTCACAAGTCTGAAACTTGAAGCTCACCCATCAGCTCTTTCAAGAAGAGACTGGTACCAACTACCTCATTCGTGACTCTTCCTATCTTCAAACCTACCGTTTGGCAAGGGAATTTCTCTCCTCTGACATATGCCCTTCACTTGCCAATGGCCTGAAACTGCTCTGGATGTACTCTAGGTTTTTGAGATCTCATGCCTACATCCAAACCCTTCCCCCTTAATACCCTTCTACTTCCAGTCCCTCAGCAGGTAAAACATTATGCACCATCCTTTGCATGCCAGCAGCCATGACAGGGTTGCAGCATCCTTGTTTTCCACTCCACCCACAGGGTAAGGGTGACAAAAGGAACGCTTCTTTCAGAGTTCAGTAGAGGTCCTGAAAGCAATCTATTAATCCTAATCCAGACTCTAGTTCCCCATGTGCTTTAATTTCTGAGGGATTTGCCTGTAGCAGATCAAGCTGAGGAGACAGGATCGCTGACTCTGGTTAATCATATGAAAGCCCTTCATAAACAGGCACTGACTTGAGGCAAGCATGACCTCTTAAGACCAGTCTGAATCTCTGGTTACTCAGCGACCCGCAGTCTAAGAGCAGATAAAAGCAGCAGCATCCTTGTCAAGCATGAGATATATGCCTAAGTACAATGCCTGAATGTTCCAGAACTCTTAAAGGCACGCTCAGCTGTTAACTTCAGTGATACCCAGTGTTAGACTAAACTGAAATCAAAACTAAA
Organism: Xenus cinereus; assembly: GCA_025774025.1. Taxonomy (NCBI): domain Eukaryota; kingdom Metazoa; phylum Chordata; class Aves; order Charadriiformes; family Scolopacidae; genus Xenus; species Xenus cinereus. The sequence goes on along the minus strand of JAOXJK010000006.1, from coordinate 10,512,247 downwards.
ACAAGTAGCTGCTCTTTATAAGCCCCATCATTTAAAGTACATACTCCCAGCAGCAGAGGTGTAGAGAAGTACGGGCTCTCCGTCTCTTCTGATCGAACAAAGGAACATTCGATAACCCCTTCCTTTCCATTCATTGCATCCACCAGAGAGAAGACAAATCGAGCGCCAGCATAGGCCATAGACAAGGTGGCAGATCCTGTAAAAGTTAAAACACTTTTAGAACAGATCACATGGAAATTTGGTACTTTCTTTAGCATCAAAGGCTTCCACACCAATAAGGTTACAGAGCTACAGTGTCACTGACTTCACCCTCACAGCCAGCTGGATAAAGCAGCAGCTTTTTGGCAGCTACATGCTACTTAGTTGACCAGATTCATAAGAAAGAACAGCTTAATTTGACAGAGAAGATTCTTTTTAAAGCCATACACGGTGTAGGATCAGTTAGTGTTTAGTCTTACCTACATACTGAGCTGCTTCTAGTACCACAGTTCAGGCAGGCACTGACATGGCAGAGCAGCTATGTTTGTAACCAGCAGTTGATAATTCTGCACCACAGTTGTAAATAAGATTAAACCGAAGAGGACTGCATCCATTCAGCTGGCCCACAAGCATTACTTGGAAGCTGTAGTCAAGAACCAACCTGCTCCTGCTTTAGCCTTGACAACTTCAGTGCCAGCTTCTTGAATTCTCCCTGTGAGCTTTTCCAGCTGATCCTGAGGGAAGTCCACTTTTGGTGTGCACTAGATTGGAAAAAATAAGTTACTACCAAATACCAAAACCCCTCCAGATTCAGCATAAGGCCATCCACACAATGCCTTTTATACCATTACAGTTGTTATCAACAGTTCTCAAGTGGGAAATTGGCTACCCCAGCTCACAGATTGCGTGACACTGACCAGCTGCAAGCGTTCACCACGGCTGCTGGTTATTGCATGGACCGTAACAGGAACCTATCCATGCCCAGATTGCTCAAGAACAAACCACAGCTTGACAGCAAAACCAGGGCTTGCCACAGTTACTTGCTTCTGTGTAGTCCTTTGCACCAGACGGATGCCCTCCAAGCATGTAACAGGCCTTGGGAATTTCAAAAAGCCACCTTGTAAGTATTTGGGTCACTGTGGCATTATAGAAGTCGAGAGCCTTACGAAGGATCCAGTCTGCCCGCAGTATTTACCGAGCTCCTGAACCTTCAGACACAGCTACACAAGTACATTAAGCGCAGCTGCTGCTGTCCTGATTGACTGTCTAACGACAGCACCCTCTCAGCATTCAGCTGCTCCAAAGCCCTCACTGTGAGGGATCCTTTATTCCTCACTTGGAGCAAAGCTTTTTCCCTTTTCACAGACTGCTCCTTGGCCATCCCCTGGCCATCTCCTCACAAAGCTGCAGCCTGCTTTAGAACTGCATTTCATTCTGGCTCAGATGCATGAAGGGAACCTCCTTCCAACTACCAACCATTACTGAAGCAGGCCACCCCACACAGCTCGAGCTATGCCTCCTCAATTCAACACTGCGTGTTGAAGTGGTGTTTCTAGTCCACCCCAGCAAAATCAATTTCATTTTCCTGCTGAAGCAAGGTATTCACATCATGAAACACCTGTCACAAAAAATAAAAACCACAACCAACAGTGCCAAGACATCTGAACACCCACACCACACCTCAGTTCTTATCCCAAACTCCTTTAGAGGGGAAAGACTGGAACTATTTAAACCACCCAGAGTTTAGATTTAGCTCACTGCCTTCCAGTATCTTGCAGCTCATCTCAGAATGAAAGCAGGGAAGACTGTCTCTGCTGTATTTTAGCACCTTACATGCCATCACAAAGACACTTTACATCAACTCTTAACATATTGATGAGGAATATCATATAGCGTAACACCTAACACATGGCAGTTACTGTGACTCACCTGAGAGATCAGAGGGATGATAGTCTTCCCAGCATGGCCACCAATAACCGGAACACTCACTCGAGCCGGATCCAAGCCCTAAGAGAAACATGAAACTCTCTAGTTTCTGAAGTACATGGACAAGAAACACATTTAAAAACAGCCTGCTTCATTTTCCGCTCAGTTTTTGGACGCATCTATAACTCAAATGCTACATGGGGCAGGAGTTTCAGAGGCAGCTACACTCCCGCAACAAAGTCAGATCTAGAGAGTTGAACTCCAGGTTACTCTGATAACTTCAGAGACTCACAGGATATTAGTAATGCAAGTTCAGATAAACAGCCACACAAGTACAAACCCTGCCAGGACTATTAAGAGCAGTAACCTGTTACACCTCCTGATACTTTGCAGAATATCCTGTAACACGCAGCACAGATAGTTTGACTTGCAAATACATACTACAATTCAACCCTCTCCTCCAGTTGCACCAGCAGGGTTGAAAATGCCAACAGAATTAAAGCGAACACGTAGCTCGCTCACAGGTGACAGCTATGAAAAGGAAAGGTCAAAGTCTACTGAACCACATTTTGCAAGAAACCCTACACCCAGGCTCCTCTAGAGAATGGAAACAGGGAATCTTTGCCTTTGCCTCTAGCTCCACAGAAATCTGAGCTCTTTTGGCTCTGTGCAGTGATTTTAAAAGCATTTTTAATAGTTCTGATGACCAAAGCACACCATATCCCTCCCGCAGCATCTGCTACTATGACCTACCTTTAGTTCAGCCACAAAAGTATTCGCTCTGACAATGTCCAGTGTTGTAACGCCAAAAATTCTCTTGGGATTATACACACCATGCTTCTTGAAGACTTCTGAAGTTATTGGGATGGTTGAATTCACCTATAACCAAGAATAGGCAAGCATTCATTAAAGCCAGTAAAATAGTGAAGCCAATGCATGAACTGTACAGGCCAGTAAACAACCCGAAGTGTGCTTCCAACTTGAAGCCAACTGTAGCCAATTACTTTAATTCCTTAATTGAAGAGCAATTTACAGTCAGGCTGGAATAAAGATCTTCCATTTTAAGTAACCATTAAGACAATAAATTTGTTCATTCACATTATAAAGGCTCCTCCCTTAGTGAGCTAAGACTTCTACTCCGGCTAATACACCAGCATGTATTCTAACAATAATTATAACAATAACACAGATATTGAGATATTAAGCACTTTTATATTCAAGTTTCCTCTGCCTTAAATATAACCCAAGAAAAATGGGTTAGTAGCACAAGGCTTTTAGTTCTATTCTGCAAATACCCTTCAGACCTTAAAGATACTGGTCAAAACTAACAGCAACTTGCAGATTTCTCTGGTATCCTCAGGCTGGATTTTTTTTATTCCTCCACATTTACAAGGTCTCCAGAAAATGCTTACCGGGTTAGAAATAATACAGATCATGGCTTCTGGACAGTGCTTTGCACAGGCAGATGTCAAAGTAGCAACAATGCTAGCATTGGTGTTGAACAGGTCATCACGGGTCATACCTAAAACATATCCAGTACAATATTTTCAGTTAACCACAGTCTATTCATTAACAGGCAAGCAACTCAATCAAAAAACAACATTTTGCTCTGGACAGAGATATATCAACTTTAGCTTCTGGTTTCGTAGATCAAGAGAAAACTCTTGGAGCTGCAGAAATGAATTGGCTCCTCTCTAATAAAAGATTACTGCCCTTTCAGATAGATCAGCCCTTCTCAGGAGCCACCAGCCCAGCTGTCAACTGTCTGAATGTATTTCACTTAGGCAGCCCGCAGCACGGTGTGACCATGCTGACCCACACCAGTATGACCAATGGTGCTCAGAGCAGAGTTAACTGCTCCTAAGATGAATCCTCCTCCCCCTCTGAAGTCACCTCCACAGCTACAACGTGAATGCCAACTGCTCTGTGCAAAATATCACTAGCTGCTTAAGTGCCCACCTCTCATTTCTGTTGAGGTAAAGACTTTAGCCATGAAAAATGAAGAATTAGGAAGAGCTAGGCATTAAAGTCTAGAATTTCGTTACATTCCGAATAGGATATTAAAAAACAGAGTAGAAACGGAGCAGGTCAGAGACATTCCAGGAAGGATTAAGGCCACTCATTCAGAGAGACTCTGAGAAATTATCATACAATTAACGCAAAACAAACAGATTATTTGTATTCTGCTAAGAAATGAAATAAAGAAACATTTTTTTTTTTACTTGAGCATTGCTCTGGGCAAGAAACACTGAGGGAGATTTGGGATCAGTTGCATGAAAAGTCTTTGCACCTCACCCTTACACAGGAATCCAGAAATCAATTTTGCCCATTTTACAAGGGACAGTCTAAGACAGAGGATAAAGGAGGTGCCTGATACCACAACAAGCTCTAGGTCAGTGTCATTAACAGACGACTTACATTCCAAGCCAACACTACCATAAAGCACCATATTCATCCCTATTTGACTACCAGTACTGCAGAGATACACTTCAATGAGGCCCTGGGGCTTTTTAACAAAGAACATACCTGGTTTTCTAGGGACTCCCGCAGGAATAACTACAACATCACAGCCCTTCAGACATTCTGGCAACTGCTCAGGTCCCATGAAGCCTGAAATGGAAGACATTCAGGCATCATGTTTTTGTCAGTTATTAAATATTTGACACTTTGAAGCACAAAATTACACCTAGAGGTGCCCAATTCCCTTTTAAAATGTAGCCTTCAATTCAGACTTATGCTGAAAAGCAAAGAAATACAGTTATGGATGCACCCTATCTGATGTTTTTCCCTTGTTTCAGAACTTAAAGAATAACAGAGGCAGAAACCTCACATTCACCTGTTTGGAAAACCCTCGGTTCCTCCCATTATGTATATTTATTCTCCAAAACCCCTAGCTTAGCACTACAGTCAGTGTCCCCAAAGAATAGCACAAAGACACATTCAAGTAAAATGTAACCTTTTAGTGATGTTCAAATAAAACAAAGATCAGCAGATTAAGTTTTCTTTGATTTCATCAGAACTTGACAGCTGTCCCTTCAGAAAAGCAGCACACAGAATCCGTGGAAATACCCAGGAGGTGTTAAGTCTATTTGTAGTCAAACTTTTAAATTCAACGCTCAAGCTTTTTTACAAGGTGATTTTACTGAACGTTTCCTGCCAGTTATTAATAATTCCTCTTCAATAGTGCAACGACAGACCATTCTCATCTCCAGACATATCAATCTAACCTGCTAAACCCTATTTAATCACGGACTGCTTGAGAAAAAGCTACTTAAATTGATATTAGGCTTCAGAATTATGTGAAGATTCCCCTTTACAAGCACAGCAACGGGCATCTCCACGTGTCATAGACACCCGAGGGGACCCCTTCAGAGCACAGACAGTTTCCAGTGGCTCACAGTACCTTTAACATTGGCTCTTGTCTCGATGTGGCTGAGGTCAGCTGCCACGCCTGGAGTGTGAGCGATATCGTAAAGGCTGAGCCTGCTCACCAGCGGGCTGTTCTTCAGGAGAAGGGAGAGGGGCTGGCCAATGCCTCCCGAGGCCCCCAGCACTGCTACCTTGGCATTGTTCTGAGGAAAGAAGAGGACAAACACACGGTAGAGATATTTTGGTAGTTACTACATCAGTGACCTTGGGGGTTTTGCCACGCTTTCTTTACTTTTAGTTGTATTTCTCAATTTTTTTAGCAAGCACTACACAAACGTGATTGCCCCAGCGATCATCACGACAGCCTCCCGAAGATCTTTGAGGTTTATTGGTAGGACAAGTTAGAGGAAAATGTTCTTTTGCAATCTCAAGCTGAAGAGGGACACAAGGCCAGGCAAAGAAACCAAAAGTATCATCTTTCTTCAGCTGGAAACATCTCCCAAGACTAATATCTGCTACCCTGGGGGCCTAGGTATGACTTAGGACACAATCTGTTATGCAGTTTTTCTAGTTTTCATTGCCAGTATCAAAACAGTACGCATTCCCATTTGGCAAATCAATACATTTAATGGACTACAATAAACATAATTACCATTGTATATACATGAAGAAAATGTATATGCCCAAAATAAATTCAAAATAGTACCTGCAGCTACCTCAAGATTGAGCCCTGAGAACATTAAGAGACTATTATTTCCAGCTTTGATCAAGTGGGACTGAGAAGTAAAATCAACTCTCCTTTGTTGCCCTAGTGAACCAATTTTACTCTAACGTGCTCTCTGGAAGAAAGTTATTTCTCTTGAAAATGCCCATGCTCCTGTTTGAATAGGAAGTGTTCCTAGATGAGAGGAAAGCTACTTTAAAAGACCAGAACAGTCTTAAAATGCAACACCCTGCCAACACGATGGAGAACCAGAGGCTACTGCAGAGATGTAACATGGTAATGCAATTACTGCTGATAAGGACATTCTCTATCACACTGTCGTACCAGATAAAGCCATAATAGCTCCGAGTCTCTGCATGAACAGCTTAATTATTGTGCTATCACAAGAAATGAACTACCCAGGAGCTACATCAGCCCAACCTCAGCTCAGTTTTCTTGCTATTGCAACAAATGTAATTTAACATAAGAGTCTCCCAGGGAAAGCAAAGTCTAGCTCTAGTCACTGCCATACCCTGTATTTATGACTGAGCTGATACCATGCAGTCAGAATCTTACTGCTAATAAATTTAATTTGTATAAAAATCATTACACAAACCTCTGTTGTAAAGCATATCTTTACAGCTACTATAATCACTCTGTTGTATGCCGCTGGGAACTATTTAGGTTAGAAGATAGCGGTCGGTCTCTACCTACCCACCACGTAGCAGCCGTCCTCTCCTAGTATCAACAGGAAGGATTTCAGCATATTAAGGATTATGGTTAAACCCCCCCAAGGGCCAGCTTTTAATTCTCAATGCGTTTTGAAAATAGGAACGCATTTCAGTCGAGGTAGGAAGCAGCAACACAACACTGAGCATCACCCCAACATACCATCGTAACACAGAAGCTCATCAAGCGTTAACTGACATGGCCGCCCAGGTAACTCCTGCCTGGAGAGGGGCTCTGGGCCAAGAGGGACACAGGGATGCCGAGGAGCAGCAGGGACGTCATGGAATGGTTTGGGTTGGAAGGGACCTTAAAGATCATTGAGTTCCAATCCCCCTGCCCTGGGCAGGGACACCTCCCACCAGACCAGGTT
>JAOXJK010000006.1:10452328-10505071 GCA_025774025.1 Xenus cinereus | reverse complement strand
TCAAAGCCCCATCCAGCCTGGCCTTGAACATCTCCAGGGATGGGGCAGCCACAGCTTCTCTGGGCAACCTGGGCCAGTGTCTCACCACCCTCACAGGACAGAATTTCTTTCTGGTATCTAATCTAATCTAATCTCCCCTCTTCCAATTTAAAACCCTTCCCCTTGTCCTGCCACTACACTTCCTGACAAAGAGTCCCTCCCCAGTTCTCCTGTAAGCTCCCTTCACATATTGGAAGGATGTCCCGCCGGGCAGAGACACAGCCTCCCCCCAGAACCGACACCCCCTCACAAGCCCTGCTCCTCGGCTCCCTCACCGCCCTCAGCCCCCGCTTAAGGCTGCCGGCGGGGCCCGGTCGCTCCCCCTCAGCAGGGGAGAGCCTGGACTCGTCCCCGACCCGCAGGGCGTGCGGGAACCGGGCCTGCCCCCGGCGGGGCGTACCTGGGCGGTGGTGGCGAGGCCGCGGCTGAGGGCGGCGGCGGGACGGGCCAGACGGGACAGCATGGCGGGGCGGCGGCGGTGACTCCAACGACCTCCAGGGCGCGGCGCCTGCGCGAGAACCGCCCCCAACACTCGCGAGACTTTCTCCCGCCCGCTCCTCCCCCGCCGGAGAGGAAAATCTCGCGAGAATTCCCTCTGACGTCACCCCCTCCCCTAACGACCGCCGGGCGTCCCTCCCTAGCAACCAGGCGGGCGGGCTGTGGCGGCGGCGCCCGCCGGTGGTGGCGGGATGGCGGGGTTGGAGCTCTGCGAGCCCCGACACCTCTACAACATCCTCAACCAGCACCGGCGGTATCCTCGGCTGGCGGAGCCCCACTACCTGTGCCTGCTGGGTGAGCCCGCGGGCACAGCCTGCGGCCTGCCCCCGGCCTGGGCTGGCAGCCTGGGGGAGATGGGGTCTGGGAGCTCTGTGCAGGGAAGAGCACATATCACTTCTTGTAATTGCTGGAGCCTTGCTCTTGGGGAGTTTCTCCCATCCCAGTTACAGGCTTTCATTCCATACGCTCAGCAGAAAGCAGTGGCACTAAATATGTATGGCCATGGCCTTTCCTGGCACTTAGCCCAACAGCAGAGTGTGAATGAGGAAGTTTTCTGCCTACTGCCGTCTTTTCACTTGCATTTGGAATCCAGCTTCCTTCTCTGACCTGCTCCGAGAGGTTTTAGAGGTGGACACAGTGTCTTGACCATTGCTGATGAGCATTAGCATCTTGCATAGTGCCACTACCGAAAAAAGGGTGCCTGGTACCGCGGTATTGTTAAATGTTGTTAAATTATTGTTAACTAACCAGGGAGTGTCCTGGTTTCAGCTTGGAAAGAGTTAATTTTCTTTCCAGTGACTGCTGGAAAAGGAATGCCAATAATGCATGTTGGTTTAGTTGTTGCTAGGCGATGTTTATACTTTTCCAGGACTCTTTTCAGCTTCCCATAGAAGCTGAGAAGGAGCATAGACAGAACAACAGAATGGCCAATAGAACATTCCATACCATAGGCAACATGCTCAGTATCAAAACGGGATTTGGCGGGGGGGTGAAATCCATGATCGCTGCTTGGTAAGGTACCAATTCACCGAGTGGTGAGAGTGACTTGTGTCATTATTATTACTGTTATCTTCCTTTTCTGCTATTGTTCTATTAAACTATCTTTATCTTAACCCATGAGTTTTTTTCTTTCCCTTTCCCCTCCTTTTCTTCCTCTTCTCCCTGCCCTTCTGGGGGGATTCCCTCCATTTCTCCCTCTTCTCCTTGCCCTTCAGGAGGGAAGGGGGAGAACTCGGTGAGCAGCTGCATAGTCCTGGCTGCCAGCTGGGGTTAAACCATGACAGGTAGTCAGCCAGTTTGGGAGTGGGGTTGGGGTCTCTCCGATGCCCTTTTCCCCATCTCCAGGGCAGCACAGAGGTAGAGATGCTGGACACCAGGAGCTCAGAGCGTCCCAGCGAGCGGGGCCAGGCTACGCCACAGGGCAGAGCAGAGCTGAGCTCGGGATTGGCTCTGTGGATGCTGCGGTATCACACTTGGGTCAGGAATAAAGCTGCTGGCATCGCTTCCTGTTACACGTAGACTCACATCAGTATGGGAGTTCGTTATATCCACATCAGAAAAGTTTCAGTTTTTAAAAAAAAGAATCTCTTTCTCTGATTGGTGTCAGTGCCTGAATTCCCACTGACTGAATTGCGAATTACCTCTAAAGCATCAAATAAGCCAATTGCTGTGTCTTGGTTGTTTTTTTCAGATGCCCGTACTCAGCATGAATACGATGAGAGCCATATTATTACAGCACGCAGGATCGAACAGGTGAGGGGATTACCATGTGTGGAAGCCATCCCTGGATTTAGCAATTAGCAGTAAACCCAAATTGGCTTAAAACTCACGGGGATTGTCCCAGCCTCCCCTGCCTGTTCCAGCCATGTTCCATTTCTGCCACTGGGGGGATGTATTCTGTCACAAAGCAAGGGTGGATTCAGTAGCCCAGAGGATTGCCACATAGGAGCTGTGTATCAGGAAAAATATTGCACAAGAACGAACATGTTGTAGCCTTGTCTCACAAAGGATAGTGCTGGCATCTTTCCTGCTGTGGCTGATGAAGCAATCTGGTGTAGTTTGCGTCATTTCTGAATTCTAACCGGGTCTTTCAGCGTCAAGTACAGACGTAGCCCCAGACCCACCCGGTAGCTGTAGATTAATAACTTGCAAGATGTCGGTAGCATTGATGCCACAAGAAAAGTGTGGAGCTGTGCTCCTGATAGAATTCCTCTGTGATTTTTGGTAGAGTCCTACAGGGGAGTATCTGGTACCGGATTCAGAGGAGTTGGGGTGTGTCAGATACTGTGTGGTGTATGACTGCGAGACCAGCTCTCTGGATTGCTGTGACTATGAGGAAGAGGAGAAAGAAAAAGGTACCCAGGACCCATGTCAGTCAAGACCTCACTGCCTTCTTCCCTTTCCTCATTTAATTTTATGACCTTATTGGAAGAGATGCAAATTTACCCAGTTTTATTTGAAAAAACAACATCTGTGCTATGCCTTTGTTTTTTTCACTGTGTTGCATATGTTGTTAGGCTTCAAAAATCCAGATTTTATTTCAAAGCAGACCAGGTTTTCTATCTGTGGACTGATCCCTCTGAAGCTCCTTGTCGCATGTGGGGAGTGGGTTCTTTTATTTTTCACATTTCACTGAGATTGGGCCTGTTCAACGATTGCCTTTTAGGGAGCAGTGCTTCTTCAGAGATTGAAAACACTGACTCAAGTTCCACATGTTCTCAGAGTAAGTACTTCCTTCCTTAAGAGTTACAAAAGGCTTTCACATTATCATATTTAAAAAGACTTTAATGGGGGTGATGATTTGATGGAGTTCAGCGAGAAATGTCAAGAGCTGGAAACTTTTCAATGTAATTGTTCAGTTTTCCTTGAACCATGGAAATGTTTAGCTTTCACGCACCCTTTGGCAAGGAGTTCTGCCATATGCAGAACCACTTGTGTATGTTTGTTGGGCTCCTATTAAGTTTATAATGGCTACTATAGTTTTAGCAAAGATTTACCTTATTTTTTTAAGAAAAAATATCTGGGAGTGTAAAGGGAGTGAATAAAACAAGCATGTTCATAAATGCCCAGTGATGAGGACGTAGCACGGGGAAGTGTGAAGGATCAGAAGTGGGTTTCTGTTGTGCTGATCTATTTCTAAAGCAGGCATAACTAGAGGCAAGCGGGATGGATCCCTTGGGAGAAGGAGCGGGAGCAGCCATCTCGTGTAATTTGCTTCACCGAGGGGAGTGTTTAAAACCCTTGTGAAGAATTCATTCAAGATACCTTTTTCTTTCCCCCTTTGCCTAAAGCAGACTAAAAAAAAAAAAGGGCCTCCATAAAACTAAGATTATTAGATTAAAATTAATAATATTTCCCTATTCCCAAAGAATAATGGGGAGGAAAAAAACCAACAACTGTATCTTGACCTACAAAAGAAACCAGGAGAGGAATAAAAGATCAGGACAAGAGGTGAAAAGCGGGGTGCCTTGTTACTGACCTGCGGCAACAGTTAAAGAATAAGTCTAGCTTTTAACAATGCTTTCTACAGACCGTTAGATGAAATGAAAAGGAGTTTGCTGTCGGTGCCAGTTGTCCAGATGTAACCCCCAGTGCTGTTGGGGACACTCTAAACCTGCCCCGGCAAATACCTTTCTGATCTCATTAGATGCTGAGGAAGGAACTGCCATCCAATACGCCAGAAGCTTAGAGCAGTTCACCCGCCATCCCGTGCTGGTCCTGAAGGGAGGATACAAGTATTTTTCAGCTTGCTATCATTTTCTGAGGACTCAGAAGATATTGTGGATGCCTCGGGTGAGATGAGAGTAATTTGCAAGTAGAAGATATTAGCATTCATATTCAGTTGATGATGGCTAATGAATTCAAGTTAAATGGTGGTGTAAACCTGCTACCAGAGTATTTTCAAACAAAAGAATTAAAATATGATTTGAGTTACTGTGCTTTTCCCTAGTCTCACTACTAATTCTTTTACAGCCACACTTTGCCTTTTTATCCTTCCTCTATTGCGTGAAAGGAAGCTCATGAAAACAACCTGGGAAGGTTTCTCTGATAACCCCAAAACTGGCCTACTGGAGAGTACAGATAACTAAACAAATAGTAGTAAATGATGAAAAGAAGCAGGTTCCTCTCTGACACGTGGTTATCTGGGATGTTGCACAGTAAATGTTTTCAGACAGAAGTACAATTCTTATCAAGCACCGTGTTCCATGTCTATAAAGCTTTTCATTGGGAAAGATCACAAAGTGAGTGCTGCTGCATTGTTTCAACGGGCCCAGAATGAAACCAGGCATCCATTGGAACACTGGTATCCTAATCATTTGGTTTCACCTACAAGCAATGATCTATTTAGCTTATGAGAAACAATTACCCTTGTTTCACATCTAGGACAGGACCTGAGGCAGGGCAAATTTAGAGGGTACTGGACAGCAGAGAGCATCTCATCACAACGTATCTTTTACTTCTCTTGTACTTCTTCACTTCTGGTTCACGTGAAATAGCCCAAGAGGGTTATTACTGTGAGGATGGTGAGATACTGGAACAGGTTGCCCAGAGAAGCTGTAGAAGTGCCATCCCTGGAAGTGTTCAAGGCCAGGGTGGATGGGGCTTTGAGCAACCTGGTCTGGTGGGAGGTGTCCCTGCCCAGGGCAGGGGTGTTGGAACTCGATGATCTTTGAGGTCCCTTCCAACCCAAACCAGTCTATGATTCTATGATTCTAAGACACGATGCTAACCTGTGGGATGCTACAGCGCAGGAGAGAAAATCGATTCACTTAGTGCTGCTTTGTGATGGATAGCAAACTGCTGAACTTCCCCATCAGATTCAGTTGGACACAGAGTACTTCCTTGCCTCTCTTGTCGTTCTCTGTTGCTTTATATTTTTAGGCTGCTGCTTTGTTCTGCTGTAGCATTAGCCGAGTATCAGGTAGGGATGTAGAGGCACTGTCGACCACTCGTCTATTTTTATTCTCAGCCTTCATGCTGCAGACAGCGGAAGCAGCTGCAGACCTCCATTGTGCCACCACAGGCCACCTGCAGCTCTGCAGGTGGCAGATGATTTCATTTAGCCTTGCAAACAGTAACCGGGGAGAACATCAAATGAATCTGTTGTGCCGCGCTCCCTCCAGACAACGCAAAGAATATACGCTGCCTCCTGCTTAGTTAGGATTTGTGTCAAGTAATGCCCCAATGACAGCACTGCTGTTAATTATTATCACTAAATCTAGCAAAGACTTCAATATACAGAAAGTCCTGGTGATTAAATGAATCATCACACTAGAATGTGTCATGAGCTGTTCACTAAGTGTGTGTTCAATTCTTCACACGACTTCTGTTTAAGAACTTACCAAGCTAATAGGAGCAAATACACTCTCTAAACCCAGTCTATGGTTTCTCTCTGGCAGGAACTAGAAAACTTCCAGCCATACCCTGTAGAAATACTGCCTGCAAAGTTGTATATGGGGAATTTCAAGCAGGCCTGTGACCAACAGATTCAGAAAGATCTGAAGATCAAAACACAAGTCAACATCTCTGAACAGCATGCCACACTGTAAGTTAATTAGTTCAAGGTGTACCCTCACCAATGTCTGTGCCTGTGAAAAAAGTGAGGTGGCACAGCACCAGAGCCCACTCGCAGAGGAGTCAGTGCCTGTGGACTTCCAAAGAAACTGCTGGATGGAGGAAAACTGTTTGATTGATTTGAGTGCTATTTCATGCTCATTTTTCTGATCTCTATTCCAGTCAGCACAGGAGCAACACAGTCCTGCAGCCCTCTACCATGACATGGGCAGTTTGGGTGAGAGGAAGGCTAGGAGTTTATCACATACCATCATCCTTTGGGAAGAACCTACATCTCTGAATGGCTTTCAGAGCAAAATCTTACAAACACATAGCTGTAAAAATTAAATCACTGATGTTTCACATTGTTCCTTACCCACATCTGCCCACGAGCATTGTGCTCAGTCTGTAGGCCATGCTGGAAATGCCATTTCACACAGTGAAAAATCCAGTGCCATTTCTCAAGCTGGTGGCCAAAACAAAGCAAATTACAAATCCAGTTACCTACCCCAGCAGACATTTCTCACACTTTTGGCTCCACAGGAAAATATTCAAAGGTCTCTACACCGTGGGTGGTCTTCCCATGCCCTCTGCATGACATGCTTTCACATTTCAGAAATTCCTCACTGACATTTTTCTCCATTCATTCTCTGAGTTGAGTTCTCTGAGCTTGTGAAAGGAGGAGGATGTTGTCATAGAAAACCACATGAAGTCAAGTGGGGGGCTACGTTCACTAAACTGCCAACGTGCACGCTGTTAAGGCACTCTTGCTTTCAGTTCATCTGTTTTTATTTAGCTCTCAGATAAAGGAAGCTGTAGGTTAAGTTAAGACATCAATGCTGATACCATGTGGAATGGAAAATCAGTAATTAAACTGGTTCTGTATTACAAGCACCTCAGTGTCCTACCATAACAAATCCCTTATCATAATGTTAATGATGAGGATGATGAAAAACTCACACATGTAACAGCAAACAAAATTATCAGCTTGCCTCCAACAAACACATTTTTCCAAAGCTGCTTCTCTGGTCCACGTCACGCTGTGTGCTCTTTTTCCAGGTTTCCAGAAGGCGGCAAATATCTCCATGTATCTGTTCCAGATTCGCTCGAAGCAGATCTTTTTTCTACCTTCAGCAACATTTGTCATTTCATAGGTGAGTTCTTCCTAATCTGGAATTCCTGAGACCTTGCTCACTCTGGGATATTAGATGGGAGTGACTGCAATTCACTCCAACAGGAAGCTCAGACAGGAGGGTCGTAATCTCTAAAGATCAGGGTACTCCCAAGCAAGCTCACACCCTAATGGATACCAGAGCTGCCTTACTAACAGCCTGATGAACAGAGAGGAAATTTAGCACGGCATCTGACTCTGACGGTCCTACTCACTTTAAAGAATACCTTGCCCTCTAATAATAGTGAGCTTTGCACTAGATCTGAGGAGGCTTTGCTGTAGGATGTCTTTCAGGGCTTCATAAGATTCCCTCCTATTCCTTTGCTCTTAAGTTTTCTTAAATTATATATTTATTTTATTATAAATAAATGTTCTTAAATGAAAAGCCCTTTGACTCTTACCAGCCCAAATCTTCAACCACCAGAGCTCTATTTGAACAAGAGTGTGACACACACTGGAGAACTTACCACAAGACGCTGCTAAGCTTGGTGATTTCCAGTGCAGACCCACCGTAGGGCCTGGGAAGGCTTTCAGGTTGGACGGCATGAACCTGCCTTCAGCTGATTACATCAGAGAGGGCAAGAAAAAACATACTCTCCAGCTCAGTGCCTGCAGCAGCACAGGCAGGCATAGCTCCCGCAGCTCCATCCTGTGATGGTGCCCAACCGTGTTGTTGTCTTTTATCACACTTACGAAATAACACCTGCCACAGACCAAGGCCCCGCTGAGCTGAGTGTTGTACAGGCCCAGAAGCAAAAAACCAACCCTGTCCCCACGGACCTTATCATCCAAGTACAAAATAAGAAATGGCAACTGAACACGAACAAAGAAACGAGGAAACAAAATTTGAGGATATAATTTTCTACTCCTGAGCCAAATGTCATGATTTTCATGCATTGAAACACAAATATCGAAATCCACTTACTTGCATTTTGCCCTAGCTTGTTGGTTGTTATTTTTTTCCCAACTAGTATTTCAGAAGAAAGTGTCTTTCCCACATCAGTTAGTGGAAGTTTCCAAAACAGACTACAAGAGCTTATTAGCTGTAGCTCTTGTGGAAGTGTATACTGTTTACTTGATAGTCTAACTGTTTACTTGACAGTCTAGAGTAGATTACTTAAACTGGAACGGTTATGGGTGAACACAAGACTAAATCTCTCCACATGCCCTCGGAGGAGCGTGTGTGTCCTCATGCCAGGTGTATGTTGGAGTGAAGCCATTTCTACTCAGGTCTTAGAACAGAACTAGTATCTCATGATAGAAATAAGTCAGAAAACTCTGGTTTAGAGCTTCAAGAAAAAAAAAACCAACACAAAACCCCACAGTCTCTTGACAGCTATGGATTCTAGAGTTCAACTGCTGATATTCCAAAAAGATGACATGCTGTCTGCTCTGGAGAGATACGAAAAGAATTCAAAAGGTTATTAATAAAATATGCAACCTTTCAGGCATAGATAGCAGAGTTGATGTGGTCAGGAGTGAATGACAGCATCCTCTGAAAGCCAAGCGGGCTTGGCTTTTGTAGAAAATGAGTTTGCTGATCTTAGCAATTTTCACTGCAAAGTATCCATCATAAAAAGATCATAAAATCAGCGCTGTAGCTGGCATGTACGTGCTTCCTGCTGGTGATCCCCACAGAGCGGTAAGGGACTTGAAGTCTAAGTCCCTCCCAGTTTGACAGCTAATTTCTCCTGCTTCAGTGGCAAACAGCTAGGCTGGTGTTCATCAGAAACTTCAATACCTTTAAACATTTCTGGGAGGAGTTGGAGAAGCTGATGTGATGCTGAGCACAGCTGATTGGTCATGGTAGGCCACTTTCCTTCAGTTATCTGATGTAAAGGTGACACTGATCTGGAGTGAAGCATTGACTGGTCGTTGTCACTTGGTTCTGCTCTTCAAAGCCACGTTTTAACTCAGTGCATTTTTAAGAAAGGCAAAGGCTTACAGAAAGGGGAGCTGGCAGTGCCCATCTGCTGCTGTCAGGGTTCATGAGGGCTCCTGTCGCTCAGGCTGCCAGCCTGTCAGCTGTCACCGAAGTGGCGCTTGGCTGTACAATTGGGAGCTTGATTTCCCAAATCACTAATTTGTGATTGGCATTTCTTTACTCAGACGCTCAGCTGGATCACGGAGCGGTGCTGGTGTTCTCCAGCCTGGGGATAAGCCGGAGCAGCACAGTAACCATCGCCTATCTTATGCATTCCTGCCAGTTTTCCCTGAAGGTACATCACTGACATATTTTCTACCGATACTGGCTGGGTCTGCAATTTATTTCTGTTTCTGAAGCCTCATTACTGTAATAATGAGAAAGACATTATCTGTGCTTTCATGTAGACTAACCACCTGATGAAGTAACAGATTCTGTCATATCAGCTTGCAGCTTCTTTATGCTGTTAAGGAGGTGGCTTAGGTGTGATGTTGGATCTGTGAGTCCTTACCGTGGCACCTGCGATATTCTTGTATTTCCCTCCTTAACTACAGGGCTATAAAAATAAAGCTGTGGGTACAGATCTTAGCATTTCTGCTCCCCTGGGCCTGAGAAAGACAGTATCTGGAAGCTACTGGAGTTAATCCCATCTCTTAATACCATGGGGTTATATGGAAATTCAGAACCCAGTGCCTGTAGGGCTCTGATTTACCGCTGGGCTCAGCAGCACTGGCTTCTTCCAAAATCCTATTTTATTTCTCCAGAAGCAATCTCCTGCCACAGGTGGTACCGTAGAGAAGTCTGGAATGGGATAATACTAGCCCAGGAGGGATGTACAGGCTAAATGGCCAGTACCCTTTGTTCCATAGCTCTGAATAAAGAAAAATAATAACCGATGGCTGAGAATGACCCAACTGTGCAACAGCCTGGTGGCTTCTCCCCAGGTGCCAGGCCCTTTTTCCCTCTGCATACAGGGCCTGGGCATGGTGCTGCTGTAGCCACCATCTCCTGGTGGTGCCTCCTTAGCACCGAGTGGGCTAGTTCCCATGGGAACTGAAAGGCATCTCCTTAAAAATCATGTCCTTGTTTGAAAAGTGTTTCCTCCTTGGGAGCCTGAAAGGATCAATCCAAGCTTCACTGAAGCTGGGCCTGTATCTAATCATTTAATTGATTTTGTGCAAACATTTGCAACATAAGAGGAAATCTCTTCCCATCGCTGTGTGCCAAAGGGTAATTGAGGCTGAGTATGCCAACGGGGCTGCAGACACTATTTCATCTCTGCTACTAACTCTGGGTGCAGTTGCTCCTGCACACTGATAACCATCCCCTTGCACGCTAAATTACTGGAGGTGCTTCCAACGGACGTGCAAAAGTCAAAGGCTGACCCTTGCAATTTCTCTCAGTTGGTATCAACAGGTTGGCTCAGCATTTTGCCACGTGCCAAAATAAAAAGAAGAAGAAAAGGTTGACGGGGCAGTGGCGTGCTGTGGCTGGCCTGGACGGTGCTTGCCCACTGTTGGCCAGGCAAAGCTTTCCTGGGGGGATTACCCTGGCAGCCAAGATTGTTTCTTGCAGCCAAAAGCAGTGCAAGGGATTCCTGTGTGATCCTTCACCCAATCCAGGCAAAGATCTTTTAAAGTTTTGAAAGACGTGGATAATGGAAAAAAAAAAAAAAGGCAGATTCAGGATGTGTGGCCCCTGATTCTATAAGTAGTCAATATGTGAGTAGATCTATTGAGTTCAGGGGAACTAGAGACACCCACACTGTGGGCCCAGAAGAGTAAATATTGAAAGATCAGCCCTGGAGCCTGCAGAATCACTGAGATTAGAAAAACAAACCAATGGAGCACTATCTTCTAACCTTTGGTCTCATTACGCTTAAGCAATGCTCCAAGTGTAGGGGGAAGTCTCTTGTTAAAGCAGGACAATGAGCACTGCTGGGTCAACCCAAGGATGCTGCTGCAGTAAAACGGAGTAATGCTGGTGGATCTGCCCTGTGTGTAGCAGAGTTTCTAGCTGGTTACATGGAACTAACAAATAATTCAGATGGCTGTAATTAATGCAATGAGATAACTGGAGCTTCGTAGCTGCTCTGCCACATCAGGTCACACCAATCCAGATACACGATAACCTTTGTTGCTTACCTGTGAATAGCTGGTACTTCACTGCTTCGCTTATCATCCATGGAAAAACAGCATCTTAGGGTAAAAATCCATGGGTGTAAAATAACAGAAGGTACCTGTCAGGTAGTGAAACCAGCCTGAGCTGTCCCCATATCCAGGAGAGCAGGGTATGGAGGTGACAGCCTGTCACTTGGATCCAGTCTGTCCCTGCTTTGGTAGCCAAAGACTTATCTGCAGGTTCTTGCTGGCCAACATGGAGTAAATGCAAAGCTGGGTTGTCTACAAGTGTAGCTGCTTCGTGTACGTACCCGAGATTCACTTTCCGTACAAATTCTCAACATTTCTTTGTTTTCCCTCTCTTCACAGAGAGCTTGGGACTACGTTCTGAATTGCAAAACGAACATGAGACCACACCGGGGCTTTGTGAAGCAGCTCTCGGACTGGGAGACCAAAATCTACAGGAGCACCATCACAGACGTCTCTGAGCCAAATTACTGACAGGTAGCAAAGACAACACCCGGCGGGGAAAGGTGCTTCCCTGTCCCTGCAACCATGTCAACAGAAAGTGACTGGAACACTGTTTGAAAAAAAGATCTTAATGTAATGGAAAGGCTTTCCTCTTTAGCTCCATACTATTTTGGGTCAAGTTTTGGAGCCTTCAGGGGAACTCACCCGTGCTGTAGAAGGTGGCGGTTTGGGGAAAGCAAATCCTGCAGAATGTGGCCCATTAAGCTCTGCTCGTCTCTTTTGTAAGCAAAGGGGATTATAACCACATTGTCAGGAATGCTCCTTACCCCAGGTATGGGGAAGTCATTAGGGTTATCTCTGAAAAGTTGGATCCGTAGCCTGGGATGGTAAATTTAGAGTTTGACTGTGCCCATCTCCAGCTCGGAGAGGTGAAGACAGGATTTCCCTCTTTCACAAGTCCCTCCGCTCTGCGTGTGCCTTCTCAGCCACCCGCACGGAATCACGGAATCAGACTCCCATGGGGTTGGAAGGGACCTCCGGAGATCATCCACTCCAACCCCCTGCCAAAGCAGGGCCACCCAGAGCAGGTTGCACAGGAACGTGTCCAGGTGGGTTTGGAATGTCTCCAGAGAAGGAGACTCCACCACCTCCCTGGGCAGCCTGTGCCAGGGCTCTGGCAGACTCGCTGGTTGGATTGTCAGGCGGGACCACGCTTCCCACTTCCACCTTCTAATGGAATCACCGAACCCTGGGCTAATTTTGAGGCATCGATCCTGCTTTGTGAAATGGTATCAGCAATGAGGAAACTTCGTGAAATGGAGTTACGTTTCACGAAGTAACTTTGTGAACTCGGAACTGGCCTCTCTGGGATTATTCCCGTTGACATCACAAAATAAAACAGTGGAGAAAACGCTCCCGGCCTTTCCTTGCACTCGGTGCTAAGGATTTAGCGGGGATTTTTGGTTTAGATGTTTTCATTTTAGATATTTTCATTTTAGATATTTTCATTTTAGATCATCCCCCCCTCTTCCCCCCCAACCCGGGTTTGTAATTCAAATTCGTGCGGTCAGGGAACGCAGCCTTTACCCTTTTGCCGGTGAATTTACACCAAAACCCGCCCCAGCCGACACCGGCCCGGCCCTTGGGGCTTCCCACAGCCACAGGGCTGTGACACCCTCCCGTCCCTCCGTACCCCGGCCTGCTGCTGACAAAGAAAAACAGAATAAAACAAGCTACGCCCACCGCCCCCTTGGCCACGCCCACCTCTTCCTTGGCCACGCCCCCCTAGAGGGGCGTGCCCGGAAGCGGGGCGGGAGGCGGCGGCCGCCCATCGCCGCGGGGCCGGGGCCGCTCGCCCGCCGCCATCGCCGCCATGGCCTCGGTCGCCGAGTGCCTGCGGGAGTGGGAGGAGCTGCAGGACGGCTACCAGCGCATCCAGGTACCGCCGACGGGACGCAACGGGGCTACCGGCCGCCCTTCCTCCTCCTCCTCCTCCTCCCCACCCCGGGGAGACCCCGGCCCGGGCTCGGGGAGCTCAGCCGCCGGTCGGGGCGGAGGGACGGATCCGCGGGTCGCATCTAGGGCTCGCCTTCACCCCCGGGATCGTTAACGCTTGAGCCGGGGCACCCCGAGGTTACCGTTCAGCATCTCGAACGGGTACCGGGGGCAGCCGGGGTCTCCCTGGCTCGGGTCCCGGTCGCTTTATCCCCGGTGGGTCCCTGCCCCCGAAGCCCTCGGTTCGCGACTCCTCCAGAAGCCCCTTGTGCTTCTGGGCGAAGGGTTTGGGAGCGGGGCGAGGGGTGCCGGGATGTGCCGGGGCCACCACCAAGGAGCTGCTTAATTAAAACCTCGCCTGGACGTGGGGGTGTTGGCGAGAGCAGGGGCTTTCCAGGGCTGGTCAGTGTTAATTACCCAGCCCCAGGTGGACGCGGCGTGGAGAGGTGAGATCTCTGGGTTTTTCAAGGCGAGGAGCCTGGCACGGCACGGCACGGCCAGGAACGAGGCATGCAGATGCCGTTTCACACTCCTTATCGCTCCTCTCAGCCCGGCTCCAGCAAGCCCAAAGGCAGCCAAAGGTGGCCCAGGGAGAGGAGACAGCCAGGAATCGGGCCACGCTACGGCCGGGCACCTTGTCCCGACGCTTCCCTCAACCCCCGGGAACCCTCCCTCTGATGCCACCAGGACTTGCCGGGTCCTCTGTGCCAGGAAAGGTGACTGGTATCGGAGATGTTTCCACCTGCTTTGTGTAATCCCCGGGGCGCTCGCTGCCCGGGGGAAGGAGTGGGCAGGATTCAGCTCAGCCCCGGGGTCAGCCAAGGAGAAGGTTGGCTCACCGTCTTCTGCTGCGGTTCAGATCGATCGGCTGCATCTGCACCAGTTCCCTTTCCCCCTCCTTCCCCCCCGGGAGCGGGGCGAAGCGGATGTTGTTGTTGCGGACACGCCACAGCTGTGCCCCAGATCTGGGGCAAGGGAGGCTCTGAGAAACCTCCTCTTGCTCCACAGGGGTTGCGTGGATGTCCTGGGTTGTGCTCTCTGAACCCCGCGTGTGGCCACGCGGTGCCGGCCCTTTCCTTCAGAAACCTTCTCCTGGAGTGGCTCCTCATCCGGGCTGTGTCCGAGCAGCGGGACCCAGGCTGGCACCGCTAAAGGACCTGTCACGAAAGCCACTTGGCTCTCAGTTTAACTCCAGAGCAGGAGAAGGAGGTGACTCCCGATGGGATCAGGAAAGCCCGATGGGTCGAGCAGGGAGTGTCCCAGGGGACATAAATGACTGCGAGGGGAGCCGGGGCTCTCTGGGATCATTCCCACCCTTGTCACCAGAGGGAAAACGAGGTGTTTCCCTCCTCTGTGTCTTGGTTTCACCTTTCTCCTTTGGGAGCAGCTTTGCGATCTGCTGATAAAGTGCTCGATAAGAGCTCTGGAGGCTAAAATGTGTGTGCCTCAAGTTCTAGTCCAAGGGTTGTTGCGAGCAGTGTTTAGTTCCCTGGTGGAGGTGGCGTTCGGGCTGCCTGTGGTCGAGGTGAGGCTGTTTTCCAGCTGACCTGGACAAGGAGGAGCATTGATCCAGCGCCTCTCTCCTTTCCTTTCTAAATATAGCGGAAGAATGGCATCCGGCCTTGCCCAGGTGCGGTTGGGTTACTGCCGCGCGAGGAGCCGGGCAGTTGGCCGCAGCCGTGCTGCGAGTCCGTCCCCTTTGTCCACTTCATTGACGGGCTCCTTCCAGCGTCCCGAGGGCTCGCTCGGGACGGAGCCCCAAAGCCAGGAGTCGGTGTTGCGCCAGCCTCCGGGCAGAATGAGCCGCTCCTCCCGTCCCAGCAGTCAAAGCCACCGCTCCCGGGTGGCTGTGGCCCTCGGTCGAAGCCCAACCCCAGCAGTGTTTTCTCCCCCCCCGAGCTTTTCCTGTCCCCTGTGAGCACTCAATGGTTTCCCAACCACGGGAGCATCCCCGGAGCGAGACCATGTTGCCAGCTGGACTTTCACAGCCCACAGCTGGAGCGGGGCTGGACTCAAGCCCTGTGCGAGGGCAGGACCAGGCTGTGCCGTGGGGATGTGCCTGCCCCTGTCGGTAACTTCCTTGGGGCTGGGGATGGATGTCCCCAGCGGCTGCTTTTGCCTCCAGGGAAGCAGGGGTGGCTGCAGGCTGTCCCCAGGCATGGCTGACCTTCTGCAGCCACCTCTTGTCTTGCCCAGCCTGCTGTGCAGGGAAAGTTAGAGACAATTTTTAACCAAGGCGTCAACAGATGTCCCCATAAGGACAGGGATGGCCGGGCTGTAATGCATGCTGGTCTCTCCTTCCCAGGATAATCACAAGCTCTACAAGCAGAAACTTGAGGAGCTAACCAAGCTCCAGGACGGGATCTCCAGCTCCATCGCACGGCAGAAGAAGCGGCTGAAGGAGCTGTCATTGTCCCTCAAAAAGTGAGTAGTGTGTCCTGTGACAGGAGGGGAGAGCAGCAAGGACCAGGCTATTGAACTGCCCCCCTGTCCCACACAAAGCTCTCTCCATCCTTCCTTGAGGAGCAGACCCATCTGGCCTCTCCTCGCTCCCGTTCCTGCTTCCTTTTCTTGGGCAACATCCCATCCTGAACACAGAGGAGCTCACCCTGCAGATGGAGTTGTGGCCTTGCCTCCAGTCCATCTTCCCTGTCCTTGGGGTGCCCTTGTCTGAGACAAGGCACTTGTACCGAGTGCCAGCACGTGCTGTTTGTGTTACGGGGACTATCCTGATGCCACCACCCGTGTTTCATCCCCCAGATGCAAAACCCACGTGAATCCCGAACAGAAGGAGTCCATCCAAGAGACCCAGAACCTGATAAAAGAGAGGCAGAATGTTTTCTTCGAGATGGAGGCCTATCTGCCAAAGAAGAACGGGTAAGAGGCGCCTCATCTCTGGGTGAAACACCGGGTCCTCCCTCCGGCTGTAACGCTGCAAGGCACAAACCTGCTGTCACCCTGCTCCCGGCGGTGTCACAGCTGTGCTGCTCCCCAGAGGATGCCTGGGCAGGAGCCAGGCTGAGCCTCTGCAGCGCTGCCCTCGTCCCCCCTCCATCCTCTGCCTGCTGGTGGCCTTCACCTGCCCTTGAAGGGTGGCCGTGCTTGGGGGGGAGCCCCAGCCAACACCCCGGTGCCCGTGGGAGGTGGGGGGTGTGCTCGGCTGCCCGTCCCCCTGCCCTTGGGAGGAGACGCCAGAGCGTTTGTGCCAGTCACGCCGCTTGGCAGCTCCGAGTGGAAAACAGCTGGGGACTCGTTCCCAGCCCCACAGCCTCAGCGGTGGCACGAGAGGGGACAGCTCTGCCCTCTCCTCTGCCAGCTCCTGGGCAGGCGCCCATCCTAACGCCTCTGCTCTCTCTCTTTCTCTCTCTCCACAGGTTGTACCTGAGTCTGGTGCTCGGGAACGTGAACGTCACGCTGCTCAGCAAGCAGGCCAAGTACGGCCCCTCTCGTCGCTGCTGCCACGGGCTTTGCCTGGCTTGGGGTCCCCTTGTCACCAGGAAACAGTGACGACTCCTCCCCGGCTGAGCTGCCGCGCGTGCAGACACGTGGCTGGCTTGGCATGGCTGGTGCAGAGTCCCTTCCCAGGCTGTCCCCTGCTTCTCTTCCAGGAATCGGCCGAGTCCTTGACCCCCTCTTATGCTCCTGCCACCGGGCTGGGACAGACCGTTAGCTCTGACAAGTTAAATGGGATCCTCCACCAAAGCTGTGTCCGGGTTTCCCTCATATTAGGGACTTCCAGGAGACACAGACTCACGCAGGCACTGGCCAGCCCCCTCCTCTTCCCTTGGGAAACATCAACGGCTGGGTTTGACCTATGAGAGCCCCACACACACTGGGACACTAATGCCAGAGGTGCCCAGCCAGGAGCCCACACCCTCCTCCCTCAGTTCCCCAGGCCTCCCCTTGAAGAGCTGAGCAGATGCCAACCTGACCAGCTTCCCAGAGCCACCTGCCAGGTTGGCATGGTTGGGGGTGACTTGAAGCTCTGTCACCTGTCCGAAAGCAGCCCGGCATGCTCTCCTCTGAGAAATAGCCAGGGGACAAGGTTTTTCCCGAGCGTGTCCCGCAGGTTCCCAGCCAGATGGGATGGGAGAACTGAGACTTCCAGCAGCCACCTTGCTCCAAGCCTGTCCTTGTCCTTCCCTACAGGTTCGCATACAAAGATGAGTATGAGAAATTCAAGCTCTACCTCACCATCATCTTACTCATCGTGTCCTTCTCTTGTCGGTTCCTCCTTAACTCCAGGTGAGTCTGGCTTGAATGCTGGGCAGAGATCTCCTCCCAGGGCCCCTGTGTCCTCCTCTCCCATCCTGAAAGGTCCAGAGCTGAGGAAGATCCTGACAAAGGATCTGGCTGTTGCTCTGGAGGTGGGGTGGCTTTTGGAGCCGCGTTGGATGGCGGAGAAGCAGGTCTCCCTGGCCGCAGGGTGGCTGGGCATCCTGCAGCGATGGCTGTCTCGTGCCTGTGCCCCCCAACGTGTGGCTGGTGCCTCTGCTGCCACCTTTACACCCTGCTTTGTTTGACACCAGGGTGACAGATGCCGTCTTTAACTTCCTCCTGGTGTGGTACTACTGCACCCTCACCATCCGGGAGAGCATCTTGATCAACAATGGATCCAAGTGAGTTCCCTGGGCTCGGGGAGTGGGGGTTTGTGCAGCGACTTGGTCCTTCTCTGCAAGGTTGGGGAGCTGGGACCCATTGCGTAGCTCTGCGCTTCCCGAGGGAGCAGCTCCCTCCTACTCAGGGTGTAGCAAACCCTGGTAATGAGCCGTACGAGCCGAGCGGGAGGAACTCCCCGTCCGGAGGTGGTGGGGGAAGGTGGAGCAGCGGTTGGAAGAGCCCCAGCCCCTGGGTGCCACCTGGACTGGAGGCACTGGGTCCTGCTCCGCACGTGGCTGTTTCGTAACCAGCCCTGCTCCTTGCCTTGCCCTGGGAGCTGGGGGGTGGCTGGCACTGGGCTGGCTCTGCTCGCCTGCTGTGTGTTTGGGTCTCGATTCGTGCTCAAGACCTGACGCCCCTTGCCTGTGTCTGCCTTGCAGAATCAAAGGCTGGTGGGTCTTCCATCACTACGTCTCCACCTTCCTCTCAGGTGTCATGCTGACATGGTAAGTCTGCATCCCTCCCCCCCACAGCCCGCTTGGGCTGTGGCCGGCTCAGGTGAAGCTTCTCTGCCCTGACCCATAGCCATAGTCCTGCCCTGTGGACGTTGGGATCTAACAGTGAACTCCACACGTTCCTCAGCAGGCCCAAGCACCCTAAACGGTGCAGGGCAGGGTCCCTGGGCTGGGACGTCCCCCTGTTTTGGTGGGAGGTGGCCATTGCCCCAGCCGTGGGGCAGGCAGGGCTGGCTGTGCCCCCTCTCAGCCCCACGTCCCCCAGCCAGCATCGTCTCTCCACAGGCCGGACGGTCTCATGTACCAGATGTTCAGGAACCAATTCCTCTCCTTCTCCATGTACCAGAGTAAGTGTTGCCACGTGTGCTGGGACAGGGGCCTGGGACCGTGACTGGCCTCGGGTCCGACTGTGTCTGCAACGCGTGGAGACCCGGTTGTAGCTGCTCACGGCTCTCACTGGGTTTTGCCTCAGCCTCTTTCCACCACCCTGGCACCGGGACGGTCTCTGTGCACAGAATCACCTCGGAGCCAGGCTGAGGCTGGGGCTGAGAGCTGATGCCCGGGCACCCGCTGACGGCAGCCACGCTCTCCTTGCAGGCTTTGTCCAGTTCCTCCAGTACTACTATCAGAGTGGGTGCTTGTATCGGCTCCGAGCGCTGGGCGAGAGGCACAACATGGATCTGACTGTGGGTAAGCTGGGATTTTCCCTTTCTGGTTGTCCCAGCCCAGCTGGACCTGCTGCTGCTGCAGGGTGTGTGGTTGCTTGCAGCCTCCCTCCCAGCACCAGGCTGGTGCTCGGCTGACTGGGAGCTGTGGTTTCTGTTAAAGGCAACGGTGACGGTTATTTTTGTTTCGAGGTTAGTTTGACTGAGGTTTATCAGTGGCAGAAATTGTAAAAGCTGCCAATAAAGCCGAAATTCCAAGAGCTGCATCCCATAGACTGGATGCCCCTCTCCGCCTGCTCTCCTGGGGCCACCAGCCCGCGGCTGGCTCCCTCAGGACACGAGGCAGCAGCAGATGTGGCTCCTGGCCTCCGAGCTTCCCCCAGGAAGCTGCTTCAGACATGAAAGGTCCCTCCAGCACCCCACATACTTATGAGCTGCCACCTCCCCATCCCCTGTGACAGGGAGCGCTCAGGCTGAGGGACAGCAGCTACGGGTGAGGGCAGCTCTACCACAGCAGCTTCCTCCTAGGCCCACGTTAGCCGAGGGCTAGGAATCCCTGCCGCAGTCTTCCCTGCGAGTCCAAGTGCCCACGGCAAGGCTGCGTCAGCCTGGCAGGACCCCCCTCAGCCAGGCACGGGGTGGCCACTAAAACCTCCCTGCCCACGACCTCAGGAGCTGGGCCCCATCCAGTCCCCCAGGGAACACGTTCTCGGGTCCCCATGCAAACCTTCCTCCTTTGCAGAGGGCTTCCAGTCCTGGATGTGGAGAGGCCTCACGTTCCTGCTTCCCTTCCTCTTCTTTGGGCATGTGAGTATCCACCAATCCTTGCAGGGACCTGGCTAGAGGCCAGAGCCTCAGGTGGGAGCAGATCGTGCCACGGTCCCAGCTGCGCTTGGCAGCCTGGCCATCACCCAGCTCCCCGCGGGCTCCGCAGCCGTGCAGGTGGATGCCAGGAGCAGGGAAATGCTTTGAACAAGGGCCGAGCCTTTGCTTTTTTTCCTCCAAAGCACCCACCACCTCCACAGCTTGGCTTGTGAGACGAGGAGGACCTGGGGTAGTTCTGCCAAGTGCTCAAGTGAGGTGCAAAATACAGCTGAGGGGCTGGCTCCAAGAACTCCTCCAAAACCCTTCTCAGCTTCAGCTCTTGGGCTGCTGCTGCCGAAGGGCCAGATCTTCCTTGCTCAGATCATTTAGGCCAATGGCCAAAAGCAGGAGGCTGGTCTGAGGCTTCCTCCTGGCTGCTGGGCTCCAGAAGGTGGCAAGAAAGGGGGGAGATGTCCCACCTGGGAGTCCTCTGGCCCCAAGCCTGGATGGGGTTGCGCTGGGGCAGACTGGCCTCACACGAGGTCTGCCCGGGGTTCATGCCCAGAGGGAGCAGCTGGATAAACATCAGCGTGGGCTCAAGCCTTTGAAAGGAGAAACTCCCCTAAATCTCCTCTCTCCTGCAGTTCTGGCAGCTCTACAACGCCGTCACCCTCTTCCGCATGATCCAGCACCCAGAATGCAAGGAGTGGCAGGTAAGGGGGTCCCAGGCTGCTGCCCTGGGGCGGGGGATGCCCCAGGCAGGTCCCTCCTGCTGACTTGCACCTCCACGGCTCCCACAGGTCCTCATGTGCGGCCTCCCCTTCCTCATCCTCTTCCTGGGGAACTTCTTCACCACCCTCCGCGTTGTCCACCAGAAGTTGCAGAACAAGAACAAAGACACGAAGCAGAATTGAAGGGGGGCAGCGTGGGGGCCAGGACTGTTTCTCCCCACCAGCTCCATCTACCCATCCCCATCTCCTCGAAACCGTCCAGACTCTGGTGTCTCACCCTGTTCCTTAGAAGCCTGGGTGCGTGACAGAGCTCGGGGCCTGCTCACCAACAGGCTGTGTGTTTGCTGCGGTGCTGGATCTGAATCACTCACCTGGAGGCAGGAGCACCCTGCAACCCCTCTCCTGGCTGCCTGGGACAGCTGCTCCCCTCCTCTTTGCCCTCAGGACACTTACTGGGATGGTTCTCTTGGGTTGAGACCAGCTCTGCTTGCGCCCCCCACCCCGCTGCAGGCAGGGGCAGCCCAGGGTGCATCACCTCCCTTGGGACATGCCTTGTCCCAAGGCCCCCACCCAAGGGTCCAGGGGTGATGGCCAAGGCTCTCCTCCATCTCTCCCCAGCCCTGAAGCCAGGGCAGCCCCTGGGGTGTTGAAGGCAGAAGTACAAGGGCCCTCACATCTCATCAGCTGTGAGCAGTGGCTCCTCCAGCAGCCCCCCCTTTGCGTTTGGGGACAGCCAGAGGCCATCCACACATGGTGGCTTCCAGGCTGTGTCATACCCCAGTTCTGCCTTCACCATTAAGCTGCAGGTTGGGAGAACCACAAGTGTGAATCAGGCTTCACGCTGGAGCTGGGCAAACAGCACCCTGGTCTTGCATCTCCGGGGGATGCACGTGCAAAAAATAAAGGGAAGGTGCTGCCTGGGGTTGCTGGGGTGGTCTCAGAACAGCTCCTGTGCTGTATGGTTTTGGCTCATGCCGCAGTGGTCCCCCAACACCACATCAGGGGGAGGGAAATAAAATCATCTCCAGCTCCTCCTGCTGGCCTACAGAGCCCCATGCCGTGGGCCGTGGCCAGAGCTTTGGCCAAAGCAGGGCCCAGCAGGGCTTCAGGGACCCTGGAGACATGGGGAAGAGAAGCCCCGTGCTACTGCCAGAAACTGTGCTTCAGTCCAGAGCCATCCACCCACCCCACCAGGGCTCAGCCTGAACCCAGAGCTGCCGCCTGGTCCCCAGGTTCCCTCCTGGTCAGCAGCCATCACTCCTCCTGCCTCCCTCTTCCCAAGCAGAGGGAGGGCAGGAAGCAAACAAGAGAAACAGTATTTTTATTGCAAGGGCAAATGTATTTAAATAATTTACAGTCATTGGAAAAGCCTGAAAGTTGGTGTTTGTTTTTCTTTTTTTTCTTCCCATGATTAAATCACAAAGATGTTAAAATAAAAACAGTATTTAAAAAAAAAAAAAAGACCGTACACAGCATGAGGGAGGGGCTGGGCACAGGGGAGCTGCCGGCTGCAGGACCCCAGGGAGCGAGGAGGGCCCCTGTGGGCTGAGAACCCCCCAGACCAGGTCTCTTCTGGAGGGAGAGGAGCCACCCCCTCCCCACTGTGAGCCAGAGCCAAGGTGGGGAGCAGGGGAGAGGAGCGGGGGGCCTGCGGGGTCCCGGTGGTGTGGGGCAGCTCTGTGCCCAGAGCCAGCTGCCAGCCCCACATCCCAGAGATGGCCAAACAGGGCGGGAGGGAGGCAAGGACAGATCCCTGCCCCACACCGGGCCCTCACAGGCAGCTGCCGGCTCTTCCGCCCCTCCGCTGTCCCCAGGCTGTCTGTCAGGGTGGTCTCCAGCCCCAGGAGATAAGGCAACACCTTGTGGTCAAGGAAGGACCCCAGAGCTCCCCCAGCACCATCTGTCCCTCCTGTGCCACATCAGTTGTGTCCCTGACTTCAAGGCAAACCCTGGTGCCATGAGGTGCTCGCTGGGGTACCGGGGGCACCACGGCTCCTGGACAACAGGCTCAGCTACACCCCCTGCCCCTCTCAACCCTTTCCACCCCCCAGGGTACACAGCCTACCCCAGGGGGCTGCTGTAGCCAAAGAGGGGTTGGGAGTGACACTGGGGTAGCTGTGGGCTGGGGCCAACGCTGTCACCCACAGCAGCAGTGGGCGAGCAGGCACTTTCCACCTCCTGCGGGCCCACGCCTGGGGACCCGTTCACTCCCCAGCCCCGCCAGCCCCGCTCTTAGCTCCAGACATCCAGAGAGTACCGGCCCTTCGTCATCAGTTTCTTTACATAGTCCACGGCCTGGGGCTGGGTCATGTTCCCAAACTCGGCCACAATCTCATAGAAGGTGTTCTGCACGTCCCGGGCCATGTTGCGAGCGTCACTGGAAGCAAGAGGACCATGAGTGAGGTGGTAACACAGAGCCTGGTCACCTCCGAGCACCCCAACCCCAGCCCATCTACCCAGCCGCACGCCCTCCTCCAGAACAAGGACAGCACAATCCTCCCAGGGCTTGTAACAAGTGGGTAAACTGAGTCACGCTCATTTTCCCAAGAATAGGAATGTTTTCCTCAAAGTCCCTTCCTTCCCTGCCACCGGACTTACCCGCACACGTAGATATGAGCGTTCCCCTCATTAACCAGCTTCCAGATGTTTTCCTTGTTCTTCTTCAGCAGGTGCTGAACATAAACCTGGCGAGAAAGAAGGTGGAGGTGAGCTGAGGGGGGCAGAGCCCCCGCACCACCGAGCTGCATCACAGCCCGTGGCCAGGGAGGGGAAGCCAAGCCCATGCTCGTGGCTCCACAGGACAGCAGAGGAGTGGGCTCAAGGCCCCAAGCTGGGAGTCTCCAGCCCTCGGGGCCTTTTCTTCCCCTACTGCCGTGGGAGTGACACTGGACAGCGCGAGCAGGGGACTGGGGAGGTACCTTCTCGGCCTGGTCCCTGGAGAAGGCAACGTTCAGCTGGGTGAGGACTCCCTCCTGATGGAAGCGGGCCAGCTCCTCGCGGTACAGGTAGTCCTCACGCTCACGGCGGCAGCCATAGTAAAGCACCGTATCGCCCACCTCTTTGCCTGCAGAGTCACACAGCACCCATCAGCTGGCTCCCCGCAGCCCCCAAACCTGCCCTCCCCGTGTCCTGCCAACCCAGGGGTGTGCAACTGCTGCTGTTTGCAAGAGGAAGCTTGAGACTCTGATCCCCAGAGGTACCCCTGTGCTTCAGAAATGAGTGACTCGACTGTGGTTATTTGGAGATGTGGTGGCAGAGGTCAGAGAAATGGCTCTGCACCCCCAAATGTCCTCTCTGGCCAAGAGCGGAGGACAAAGCACCTTCACGCTGGGCAAAACCACTCAGCTGCTCTTCACCCTGCTCTGCTTTTGACTGGACCTGTCAGCGATGCGAGCAGCACAAGCAGCACCTTGGAGACACCAACTGGCCCTGCAGAGCACCGTCCCGAGGAGCTCCGGTCCCCAGGGAAGTCTCTGGGCACCCACCTTGCTGCTTCAGCCAGGCCCGCTCCTGAATGAAGCCGATGAAGGGGGCTATGCCAGTCCCCGGCCCGATCATGATGACAGGCGTGCTGGGTTTGAAGGGCAGTCGGAACTGGGACTTCCTGACGTACATGGGCACCAGGGAGTTGCTCCTGTTCTCGTCAGGCACCTTGTTCTTCAGCCAGTTGGTGGCCACCCCTTTGTTCAGGCGTCCCGTCTTGGTCTCGTACTCCACCGTCACGGCACAGATGTGGATGGAGTTGGGGTGAACCTGCAGGGAAGGGTGGTCAGCAGTAGGCAGAGAAGGATCCCCAGATGACGTCCTGGGCAACCCCACAGCTCAGACAGGGATGGGAAGAAGATTAACCCATCATTAGTGTTGGGACAGCTATTCCTCCCCTGGCAGATCAAGCCTCCAATCATGTCCCACATGGGGCTTCTGTCTTGTGCCCAACTTGCCACAGGACTGCTGAGCTTCCCTCAATATTGCCACCAACTTCAGGGATTCAGGCACAAGACAGAGTGAATTTTGACCAAGCCTTAAAATGTCACCTTCCAAGCTTCCAAGCCCTGGGTGAAGAGGAACAGGGCTGCAGGGAGGGTGGCACAGCTGGCTGCAGCGTGGGACCCTCTGCAGACCCACTGGAAGTTGGGACAAGCCCCTCATCTCATGCACAGAAATAACTAAAGCCTCCCCCCTCACTGAAAGTGTCACCAGGGCAAATCCCCCATTGTCCCATCCCCAGCTGAGAGGGGGTCAGTGGCAATGTGGAGCCGCAGCCGGGGTCACTCAGCAGCCCCAGTCCCCGCTGGAAGCACGCTCACCTTGGAAGAGGAGGCGATGGAGTAGTAGCGGGCCTGCAGGCGGGGCAGGAGCTCACACAAGTGGTCGATGGGGGGACGCAGCGAGGGCATGTCCTGCAGGATGGCCAGGATGTTCCTCCGGGCCTCCACCACCCAGCTGAGGTAAAGAGCCTGCGGGCAGGGAGGGCAAATGCGTGACTACTTCCCTACACAGCTGGCAAACACCCCCTCAGCTCTCTGCATGGGGTGCCCAACGGTCCCGCATCCCTTTTGGGGATCCCCCAGCACCCAGTTCAACCCAGCGGCTTCGCTGGGGAGGCTGCAGCTCCCACCTTCCCCTCGGCAGCAGACGATGCCATTTTGCGGAGGCGCTCCTGCTCGCCGGCGTCCGTGGCGTACTGGGCCAGCTCGTAGAGGACGTTGGTGCGGGGCGGGTTGGTGATGTCCAGGTAGTACGTCAAGGCTGTACGGTAGGACGTGGGGCAGGGGAAGGGATGTTTCTTATTGGATTCCTCTGGAGGAGAGAAGAGAGACAAAAAAAAAAAAAGTTAAAAATCAGTGACTGCATGCTGTTATGTTAAGAGATTTCATGCCAGCAGCTACACGCAGCTGGGGACAGAGCAGGGGATCTGGCTTCAGGGAGGAGAGAGCGGCCCTAGGGCTGAGTCAGTCCGTTGGCCAAAGCCCTGATCCCACAATGAAGCTGTTCCCTCTCGATCCCACAACAAAGCAGCTCCCTCTCCAGGTAGCTATGCCTCCCAGTAGCCTGTTTTGTGTTTCCCAGATGCTGCCTGACAGTTTATCGGCAAAAAAACCCCAAACCCTGTGCTCCCCAACGGGGTGCTCTGCCCCAAGATACCCACGCACCCAGCAAACTCCTGGCCCAACTCCTGTTCTGCGCAGCCGATTTGGCCTTACACACTTACATCTCCTCCAGATCTGGCCTCAAAAGCGTCCTTAGTCTCCTTCAGCCATGGACACTTGTGCTCACAGCCCCCTTGGGAAAGGTAAGTGCCAGCAGTCGAAGCTGGAGCCACTCAGTTTAGCAGACTAAGAGCCCCATTAAGGGACAGGAATGACAGCGTGAGGCCAGACAGCCTGGGACACGGCACAGCGGGCCGCAGGCTCCAGCGCTGCATTGAAGCCACTTGCTCTCTGGAAACCAGGAGCCAGCTTTTGGGCTTCTGGGCCAGCACCTCCGATGCCCTGGGTCAGGCTGCGCCGCTTCAGGAGCAAGATGGGCAGCAGCTGCTGCCGTCTCCCTCCTGCCAGAGCCCAGCTCCGCTGGGAACGCCGCCCGAGAAAAGCTCTTTGTATCAGCACAAGTGCTCCCTCCTGGCAGCTCAGTCCCCGAGCCTCCTCCAAGGACTGAATAACAGCATCTCAGACAAGAAGGCCCCCGCTGAGCTCCGGGCCGGCTGCGGCCCGTCGGGATGCTCTGGTGCTCTGTAATTAGGAGCGTGCCGTTACATAATTTGTTGTCGAACGGGCACACCACGTACGCTTCACAACCGACCCACTTCAGCGGGCTCTGTGCCACTGCGGCTAAAACGGCACTGCGTTTGGAGCGGCCACGGGACGCTCTGCCCAAAAGTGCCCTACGGGACCTCAAGGTGACCTGGCTCCTGCTCTGGTGGGAAGGGTAGAGGCCACAGCTGACAGAGAACTGCTGATGATCAGGGATGATCCATGCTTTTTTCAGTCCCTTAAGGGAGCCTTCCAGAACCTAAAGGGAGCTTACAGGAGACATGGGGAGGGACTCTTGATCACGGAGTATAATGATAGGACAAGGGGTAACAGTTTTAAACTGGAAGAGGGGAGATTTAGATTAGATACCAGAAAGAAATTCTTTACTGTGAGGGTCTGAGACACTGGAACAAGTTACCCAGAGAAGCTGTGGCTGCCCCATCCCTGGAGATGTTCAAGGCCAGGTTGGAGCAGGCTTGGAGCAACCTGGTCTGGTGGGAGGTGTCCCTGCCCAGGGCAGGGGTGTTGGAACTCAATGATCTTTGAGGTCCCTTCCAACCCGAAGCATTTTATGGTTCTATGACACTCACCATCCAAATTGTTCAGGGACATGATCGTGTCCAGATCCGTGCCCAGGATCTCACCAATCTGATTCACCAGAGAGGAGTCGTTGGCTGGGTACACCGCCACGTGGTCCCCAGACTCGTACCTGGCACGAGAGCAGGAGGAGAGCAGATGAAACACCAGCACCGCTTCTCATTCACCCCGAGACTGAGCTGCTCAGCCACAGGACAAGCGGGCTGGTGGAAGAGGCAGCAGGACAACACTGAGAGCTGAGCTGCTATACAGCCCCTGCACCACCAGGGACCCTGAAGAACCAGGTTTTTCACAAGGGACCTCCAAGACAACAGTAGTTTTGCCTGAGACTTCAACGAGGCCAGACTTCCAGCAAGGACAGGCCAACTCCTTGACAGGCAAGGAGCGAAACGGCTCAAAACCTCTGCAGTATTTTCTTATGTTAAGCCACCTGGATTCATAGCTTTCTCATGAGCACACACAGAGGAATTTAAGCCAGCAAGAGGGTTTTTAACAACAGGGCTTTATTTCCCTTATGCTTGTACACCTAAGCCAGGCAAACACCCAGGCATGAGCCATTGCCAGCTCTCCCCTCTCTCATAGCTCAACTGCCCTCTTATTTTTTGAATGACTCTAGAGAATTCTTGCAGCTGGCGCTGCTCAGGGCATGCACAGCTAGCTCTGGAGGGGCACAGGGCAGCCAGGTGGCCCAGTGAAAGAGCTGGGAGAAGGTCCTGACATGGGGTACGTCATATGTGGTACAGAAGCCCAGAAGGGCAGCATTAAGTAATTATGAGAACAAGGTTCCCTTCTGAAGTGCTGGATGAGGCTAGTGCCACATTCTTGTTCTCTGCTCCTGATGCAGAATGCTCCTGCCAAAATAGATGACCAGTCTCCCATGGGGACCTACCTGATTTTGGAATTGGAGATATCCAGCTCCAGGTGCATAAGGTGTCGCTCTCCGCCCTCGTTCAGCTTGCGGTTCTCCGTAACCTGGGCCAGGAAGGGGTTCTTGGCATCAAACGGTCTGGAAGGAAAGACAAGGACCTTCTGGGTTACTCTCCTGCAGGCTCACGCTGCTGAAAGCTATCCAGGCATGTTCCTTCTGCAGGCAGACTAAGCTCCCATGATTGGAGCCCAGGGCTGTCCTGGTTCCTGTTTCAAAGCACATCACAGCACAAACCAAACTATGATCCTGACGCTGCCAACACTCGCACAGAAAACTGATAATTTTCCTTCTAAGCACACCCCAGCAGTCAAGAGCTGCTGTCCCACTAAGAACACGTGATGCAAGAATGGATCGGAGGGACTGTCCCATCTCAAAGAAATATTTCAGGCTGGAGTTAATTTATACAGCTCACCTCCCCACAGCAATACTGCAAACCACCATGCATTAGCTACCCTGGGTGAGGAAAGGCTCGAGTGACCTCAAAACAGATGCTGCAAAGGCACCAGCCAAAGAGCACGTGTGAACACTGCCACCTTCTCAAACACTAATGATTCATTAACTGGGGAATCCCTGGGTGTCCCAGTAGAGATCTGAGCCTTTTTTTCCTGGGCAGAAACCCGCCACATGGCTGCATTGCAGAAATGACACTGCCCGCGTAGCAGGTGTTGTTACAAACACCAAGGACCCATCAGCTGAAGCCTGGCCCACGTGCACCCTGCCCGGGGTGGTTTGGCACTTACGGCTTCTGGTTCTCGTAGCTCTTGAGACGACCCATCTCACCGGTGTAGACTTTGTTCATGTTCACATCTGTGTGCACCACCAGCTCATACTGGCGGATGCTAGAGGAGGAAGGGGGAGAGCAAAGATTAAAAAAAAAGAAAAGTCAAACTGGAAGTCAGAAGGTACAGTTGGAACCATTGTCTGAGTTGCTGGATTTACTGCAGTTCAAAACCGAATGCAACTTCCACCCCTCTCGAGAGATCAGGGAGCAGGCAGAGCATGCAGAAAGCCCAAACCAAGAGGAAACATGAGCTCCACGAGGAGCATTACAACCTAGAAAGCCATCCATAGAGGAACTGAACCCATCTCATCACCCATCCAGAACAGAAATCCAGAGCTAGGTTCAGATTCACACTGGGACAGGCTCAGTCCAAACAGCCCCACTCACTGTTCTACTCCATGTGCACCCTCTCGAGTCTGGAAGGGGAGGAAGGACACAGCAAAGGGGACAGCAGCTCAGGGCTGATGGTCCAGCCACTAGTCAAAGGTGGCCAAGTTCTCTGGCACCCAAAGAACCAACTCCCATACCCACCTGGACTCTTCTCCTGTAGCCTCCACCCCAAAGTGCTCACACACCGCTGGCCAGAACTGCTCTCTCCAGGTGATGAAGTCTTCTTCCAAGCTAGCCAGGGCAAAAGAAAGATTCAATAACCTTGCCCAAGGGGGAGCAGAGGGGCATTCCCAGAGGACCCATCCAAAATCCCTACAGACTTCCTCCTTTTCTTCCTTTCACCATGGGAAAAGACATTTGCCTTTAGACCCAGGCAGTTTTGGTACCTCCATGTTCCCACACGATCAGGACACTACATGGGTGGGAAGGAACTTGTACCAGCCATCCCTCCCTTCATCAGGTCTGCTAAGGCAGACTTTGCTATTCAGGCTCAGTCTTCAGCCAACTCAGCTCCCCCTTGCCCACTCCTGGCATTAGGTCACCTTCCTAAAAGGCAGATTCCACCACAGCAATGATTATTTTTCTGGGCTCAGAGCCTCCCACACACAGCACATCCCTCTCATAAGATCTTGCAGCCCTTAGAGGCAAAGTCACAGGTTGATGTAATTTCCCAGGTTAAGCCACTACCAGCAGAGTGCTCAGGTGAGCAGAGAGAGGTCAAAAAAAATATAAAAAAAATCATCGTTCAACCTGGAAAATTGCTGCCTTTCACCATAAAACAAAAGTTCACAAAAAGACGGAGTTTGTCTCCTCCATAGGGATGAGTGAGCCCATCCAGACAGGCTGGGCTCGCAGTGGAGCTGCAGCAGGGCAAAGGCAGAGGCTACAAAGCCCCCCCAAGTGTACAACTATGGTCATTTAAAGCTGATGCGGGATTTCACCAGGCACAGGATCCCCTAGAATGTCCTAAGTGTACAGGGATCTGCTTGTGGGAGAGACAACAGACATGCAGAGACATGTCAGCTCTCACAACTAGCCCCGTAGAGTTTACTTCTGTCTTAGTAGTAGGTCCCCTCCATGATGCTTTAGCCAGCTCTCACCAGCCTCTCAGGCCATGCTACTCACTTGCCATCGTCATCTCCTAGTCCAAGTTCAAAGATGCGTTGGGCTCCAAGCTCCTCCAGTCTCTTGTCCACATACTTTCCCATGGCATTGAAGTGCTCGTACGTCTTGTTCCCCAGCCCAAAGACCTGGAAGGGAACGCTGATTAAGCATGGAGAAGCAGAGGATGGATTTTCCCCATTCAACCAGCAACATCTGGCAGTAGCACCCAGCAAAGGATGCTGAAGAAAAAGTATGGAAAACAGACAGCAAGACCCTCCCCCAGCTCCCCATCAGCTATTTGTGGACCTCCTGAGTAAGAATCTACCACCGGAGCACGGTCAGTAGCCACCACCACCTCCCTGCAGCCAGGCCTCAGGCATGCCCGGAGGACGCACGCACAAGAGCTGCCTGCGCCATCTCCTCCAGGGACCAGTAAGAACTTGGACCGCCTGGAGACTAATTGCTGTCCCCTGCCTCCCACAAACTGCTCAGCAAATGTTTGCTCACTGCTTTATACAGAGCAGCTTAACATCTCCAGCAGTGGATTTTCTCCTCATTTGCAATTATTATGCTGCCTAAGGAATTTGGCCGGGGTTTAGGTGAGGCGGTTGTATCTCAGCCAATTATTCAGCTCAACACAGGAAAAGAGCTACACGCTCCTCCAAGTGATTTAATTTGCGGGAGAAGATCTGGCCCAGGGCTGCACAATTAGCTTCTGAACAGCATCATCAGCCTGTAACTCATTTACAGGCCTTGTATTCAATGCCTGCTGGGCTGTTTGTGGCAAGACATTACCAGCGAACCCTTGTGATTTAGGAAGTGGAGAGAGTACTCCCACGTATTCACTTAAAGCTCCCAGATATATGTTTGCAAGCATCCATGAAGCTTGGAGAGGAAGACAATAGAGACCGCATCCAACACAGGCGTACAAGGCACAGACGTCATGTTGTGCCTTTACTCAAGCCACGCGCAGGCACAGGGGAAGCTTTTTGACTTTCCTGCCCAAATGCAACACAAACTGGAATCGAGCCACTTACTGCGAACCGGAGACCCGACAAGTCAGTGTCCGCCTCCTGCAGCCAGTCGTAGAAGTCTTGGGCATTGTCTGTGGGATCCCCCTCGCCGTAAGTGGCCATGCAGAACACAGCTAAGGACTTGTCGATCTCAGAGAGGCGACTCAGGTCCGACTACAACCAAAGGAAAGAACAAACCCTCAAGAATCCCACAACGTGGTTATTGGGCAAGCCCGTTCCTACAGCGCAGCTACCTCTGGCGCGCAGAGCGGCACCACATAATGTCAAACAGCTAATTACAAAAGAGGTTGGAAAAGGTGAAACCCAGCCAAAATAGCAGGGTAAATAAAGCTAACTACTCTCACTGGATTGCAAGTCAATACTTTTATCCCACCAGAAAGGCAATGGGATTTTCCACACAAGGCTTTAAGGGCGCAGGATTGTTGTTCACACTGGAGAGCAGCACGTCAATGCCTCTGTGCAGGACTGCAGCAGTCTGGGTTTAACAATAACTACATAAGGAATATGAAGCAAGTTTCATGCTGCCAATGGATGATTCTCAATCCCAAACACTCCAGGCCACCTTCCTCTTTCAGCTGCGTAGCAGTGTTCACCCCAAATCCATAGACTGGCAAGGACAAAGCCCACCTCTGCACCTCTCAGGGCAATCCAATTTCTTTTTCTCCTCTAAATGACACTACTAAAAGGACAACTGTCCCTTGGCTAGGTCCTTTCTGGTTTTTTAGGGGACACTCAAAGGATGTTACCTATCCTGAGGCTGTTCACAGCTAAATTACCAAGTCATACTCCTCTGGATCCGCGGCCATGCCCCGGAGGCCATAGCGATGAGCATCTTTGGAGAGGCGATTGGCAAACTCCTCTGCCGTACCCGTCTGGGAACCATAGAAAACCACTATGTTTCGCCCCTGGTGAGAAAAAGAGAACCCTGTTAAACGGCAATTCATTCAGCAAACACACGGAGGAAACACATCTTGTCAGAGACAAAGAAAACGCCTGAGAACAGGAGCACTGGACTGCGACCTAAAGGAAACTCGGAGCCCGCACTCGTATGGGACTCCATGCCGGGTTTGCGGCAGAAAACTCAAGGCTAAGCTGTCACTAAGAACACGACTTGTCAATCTCAGAGAGGTGACTCAGGTCAGACTAAAACCCAAAGCAAAGAATAAACCATCAAGATTTATTCTCAGCCCCTAGGGACTGACTCCTGGTAACAGGGAACTCCCTGGAAGAGAGAGCAGACTTGCCTAAGCCTTGGTAAAGTGCCGAAGCACCGGAGCTCCTGCTCTGCTGCAAGCCAGACACTTTGAAGTAAAACGGAAAATATATCCAGCTCTTGCTTCTTCCTCTCCTTCCTCTTGTGTCCAGTCCAGCAGAGTCAAAAGCTGCTAGTTCTGTGTACAACAATTCCCATTCCAGAGCGAGACAGTTTGGGAACCAACCACGCAGATAAACCGCTGCCAGCCAATGACTTTAAAGTCTCTGCCATTTCCCTCCTGACTTTGATCTCATATTACGCTTATTTTTTTTCCACCAAATTTTCACTTTAATTTTTTCCTCCGAGAACAACTCTCAGGCATAGACTGAAAGAGCTATTCCTGTCTGCCCACACAGCCTTCCCTCTGGATGCTCTTCGCAGCAGACGTGTCTCTATATCCAAACCCGTGCCCTCTGCTGAGAGCCAGACAGTCTCCAGGGGAAACGGGGAAGGACACGAGCTCCCCCACCTTCCCAGCACCCCATGTAGCCAGAGCAAGCAGCTTACCGTCTTCTTCATCTTCTCAATGAAGCTGCTGTCTCTCACTGGAGCTGCTCTGAAAGACAGGAGGAACCTCCTTTCAGATGAGCATGTTCATTATTTAAAGTCAGGAATAAGCAACTGGGGAAAAAGCAGCCCCCAAACCACCCCAGATCTCAGAAGGTCACCAAAAGTGGTGCAAGTCCCCACCAACCACTCTTATTTACCCTGTGCCAGGGATGCCCATGGCTCAAGCTGGAGGGCTTCTCCTCTGCACACAGCTATGGACCAGAGACTCTCAGAGAGCAGGGGAAGAGCTGACCCCCTGCCTTACCTCCATTGGCAAATCTCCCCCCAGGCAAAGCCCAGGCACTCAGCCCTAGGCGTTAGGAAACCTTTATCAACTTCTCTGAGAGGTTTCATAGCCCTGCAGGTTACAAGGATCTCATAGAGCTACAATGAAAGAGTAGGTCTCCAGATAAATCTCAGGGGCCAAGCCATGGAGGGAGAGAAGAAAACAGCTCCCTAATTCCCCGCACCATAGGCAGGGAATCAGTCCTGAGCCATGCCCCCCAGGGCGGATTCCCCAAGCTGGAAGTCAGACTCTGACTTCCACTGTTCCAACCTCAAAACAACACACCAGACATGAGTCCCAGAGCTGGAGATCCCCACAGAGCAGACAGACACAGCTGATCAGACCCACAGAGCCTCCAGCAAGGCAACCGCTGCCTGCTGAGGTCCCGCAGGGCTCATTCCCATGCTCATTCCATCCCCAGCATGGATCTCTGGCACAGAGGGAGTTTGAATTATCACAGGGAGGTGGCTTTCTCTGTCTCAAAAGAGGGACAAACCACAGCAGCACCAGAAATGTTGAGGCAGAGATTCACACCACTATGGCTACCCTATTTGGTGGGGAGCCAGAAGACCTTTGCCATCCTAAGCGTACCCATGGGTTTTCAGTGTCACAAGGTGGAATCAACCCAGCCCTGGGGACCCCAGGAGTCCCACAGGCAGAGGTGGCTCTAGCCACAGCCAGATTAGGCGCTGGGGTCCCTGCAGGGCAGGAGGACAAGTGCCAGGAGCTCACTCACTGTCTTCCCCGCTGGAGCTTCGGTAGCGGGGAGGAGGAACGTGGGACCCGTTCCCGTTTCTCTTTCACAATGGAAGAATGCGAGGCTGGGTCTCTTGTGGGAAGCGAGAAGCCTCCAGGCAAAAAACAAATGGTTTTGGCTCCGGCCCATGTGAGAATGTGCAGAGCTCACTAACAGTTTCCTAAACTCTGCAGCCCAGAGGGAGGGAACTCTGTGGATGTGCCGAGACATTTGCTGAGAGCACACACACACAGATACAGAGCAGGAGGGTGGGGGACGTTCAGGAAAGCACTCCTTCAAGCATCCCCTTCTACCCAAAGGTATCAAGGAGCCCCATTAGCAGGTCTGACACCTCCAAGCACCAACATGGTCTCATATAACACACACAGAAGATGAGCAAACCCTACCCAAAAGCTTCCCAAGGCAGCCACACTCCCGGGGGAGAGCTGCTCCACGCCCCCCACTTCGCTCTCCCAGCAGTTAACCATCTCCCCATGTTGTCATTTGTCCCCTGTTGGGAACAGGGATATCATAAGCACCTTTGAGAGCACCCCAAAACTCTGCCCGTGCCAGTGCCGGGACAGGGACTCAGGAGGGCTGCGTCCCCAGCCCGCCCAGACTCAGCTCTCACTTAGCTTTTGGCTCCCTGGTGAACCTCCTTGGTTTACTGCTCTCTGCAAATAAGATCCAATTAAAATAGCTGTTGGGTCAACTGCTAAACAAAACGCATTTAAAGGAGGGGAAAAACAAAGTTTTAGATCCTTTCAGCAAGCTCCCTTTGGAAGAGAGAAGGGTGCAGCTCATGGAGCTCGTC
This sequence comes from Xenus cinereus, assembly GCA_025774025.1. Lineage (NCBI taxonomy): Eukaryota > Metazoa > Chordata > Aves > Charadriiformes > Scolopacidae > Xenus > Xenus cinereus. The sequence continues at coordinate 10,470,260 of JAOXJK010000006.1, read as the reverse complement.
CATTTTCAAAGGAGGCAACGCTGCACTGGAGCGCTGTGGCAAAGAACAGTCTGTGGCTCAGGCACAGAAGAAATAATGAGTCTGGCTTTTGAAAAAAGGCTACACAAGTCCCTGAGATTGCTTCATCAGGGTGGCACGAGAAGTCTGAGCTGCAAAAAAGCACAGTCACTGAAGACAGACATGACACTCATTTTCAACACTCAGCCAGGAAAACTTAGAAGAAAAAGCATGTTTTCAGCAACAACTGCTCTTACAACTTAGATAGCTCAGGGTAGCAACTAAGAGTTTGAAGCGACGGGTGGAGGAAAAGGGATTAACTCCATTGTTGGAGCAAGTCCTTAGCTTGCCCACCCTTGGTGAGAGCCCACAGCGCAAGCGACTCCCAGGGCTCTCTGTCACTTTGATTTCAGAAGGGGAAAAAAGGAAGGGGGAGGAAGTTACAGACAGCCCAGCAACGATATCAAAGTCTCCATCTCAGCCAAACCCCTCTCCTTCAGAAAGCTCCCATGCCTGTGGCTTTCCTCCCAAAAGCACTCGTACATCTAGAAGTGAGAACGCAGCCTGGACACCGCACAGAAACCCAGCACCGACAGCAGGGTCTCCTCCGGAGCAGCCTGTCTCCGAGCAGAGCCTCTCTTCTTCCCTCTCCTCCTGCCCCAGCAGGGAGAGGCACCCCATTCTGCCCAGCTTTGGGGTATCGGGAGCAACACTCCGTGTCAGAGCCATCCCGTCGGGCAGATTAACTCACCTTTCCACAGCCGCCTCTTCTTGCGAGTAGACGCAGCCCATGGTTGGGGCAGGGAAGAAGCAGACAAAGAGTCGCAGGGCAGCCGTGTCTGTCTGCAAGGGGAGGTGTGGGGGGAGGACGGACGGATCTAACTTAGCTCTGGAGCAACACGCACGCAGGCCTTTCCATTCTGCTCCTCCTGGGCATTAAAGCCAAGCGTCAGCCTTTTGTTAAGGAGAAGAGAGCCAGCACAAAAGGTCCCGGCACGGGTCATAGCAGGAACGGTCCTGTCCGCTCAGATCCTGGTGGCGGGGCTTTGGAAGTTACCAAGTGGATCCGCACACTCCTGAGAAACTGCAACATCTGGCAGCAGTGGCAGAAAGGAATTAGGAGTGGAGAATGAAACCTCCCAGGATCCTCCGCAGCACACGTCCCTCTCCCATCCGCGTGGAGCAGGGGGACGGGACACAAAACCCTCCCCCAGTCTTGTTACCTCGGAAACTGTTTATATCACAGCTGCTTTTATATATATTCTTTTTTTTTTTTTAAAAAAAGGGAAAAAAAAAAAAAAAGAGTCTACGCTGTAGCTGAATGAAACTATTCCAGACACTGCGTGAGCAGCGCTACGGGTAACTATGGCAGTGCCATTACGGAGGCAGCTCAAAGGAGTTTGTTCTCTTCAGGATCCTATTAAATTAAATTAGAGATGGTCTCTCTCTCTCTAACGCACACGCAGGCAGCAAAGAGAGCTAATCAGGCTGAGGAGCTGGAGCAATTCCTGCCACAGGAAGCCCTACAAGCACCAGGGAATGGATTTCTCTATAGCTGCAGAATAGAGATAAGCCAATTTCTGCCACAAACAATGTTAAAAAGGGAGAGCAGAAAGGAGGGGGTGACACCCAGCGTACCAATCGATGTCTCGCCTGCGTCTCCCCAGGGTGACAGTCTGCACAACTCCGGAGCGGGGACACAAGAAAGGAAAGAAATCTGTGATTGAGAAACACGCAGAGGCGGCGCAGCCAAAGAATAAAAATAAATTAGTGCATTCCCCAGCAATGCCACTGCGAGGAAGCGCGGTGGCCTCGGCTGCGTGGCGATCGAGAGCCGGTCTCCCTAATGACATCTGCAGAGCAGGCTGTGGGGAAGGCTGCTCCGGTGGTTTCAATTAAAGCCTGAAAACGGTCAAAACGCGAGCAGTCCTCAGCCGGCGGTATCCCGGCCTGCCCCACGCCTGCCCCCGTTACACAACCCAGGTTCGGCACCGCTTGTGCGCGGCAAGACTCTGCCTGTGCTGGGCTCTGCCCCTTCTCCAGGGACTTCAGGCAGGAGAACGGGTCCGCTTGGCTGCGAGGGTAAGGGATCAGCAAGCACCTGAGCCAAGGTTGAACCCAAGACACATCATCAGGGCAAGACTGTGACCCTTCCCAGGCCACGCAGGCTGGTGGAGCCACACAGAGTGAACCCAGCCCAGACGCCATCCAAAACAGGGTATTTTGACCACGCGTCTGTTCTTCCACAATCGAGGGCAGCTGCGGCAGCGGCATTTCCTTTGGAGGCCATGCTGAGCTGACGTGGGTTGATCGAGGCATGCTGCTCAGTGGCAGCTCCCAAAAACCCCAGGAGGGCACCAAGGTGCTGGATGCTGCGTTGAGGTCGGAGACTGATTGCGCTCTCCCGTGTTGCAAGCAAAGCCATTAAAGCAACAGCCACCATGACACCTCTGAATTGCTGTTCAGCACTTCCATCCTCCAGTCTTCTGAGGCTGAAGCTGAAGTTGGGAGCCAAAGTGACAGGAGAAGAAACCATCACCAGTACCATCAGATAAAGCAGTTCAGGACAGTTTGACGAGTCAAGGCAGGGCTGCAGAGAATGTGCTGAAGAAAAGCAACATCTCTTAAGGTCAAGGTTCTCCACTTCAGCCACAGACAGCCCTTCTGCAGGCCTTCTGCCTTCATGGCTCCAGGACAGCTTCCCTGCCTGCAGATGGGCCTGCCCATGGACCAGCTTGCCGTCCGTCCAGCCACGGGCCGTGGCTGACAGCGCGATCCTCTATCTTGCCGATTTGCTTGGTCACCAGAAAGGAAACTCCACCCCGGATTGAAGGATGACAGGCGGGAAGGAAACCCGAGGCTGAATAAGATTGTTTTCCCCCCACTCATTTCCCGCCCAGTTTCAACTGTCCCATAAAATAACGCTACAAAAGCTGCAGGAAGTTGCTGTCTCCATCCCAGAGGATGGATGTGCCACCAGCCACAGCCTTGGCCTGTGGGTCCCACACTGCCCTCAGACCACAGCAGGGCTGCAGCGGGCAATGGCAGAATCAGACTTAATGTATGGGAAAAAACTATGTCAAAGCTTCCTCTCCTTCTTCACCTGCCTGGCTGCCACTTTTCCAAAACGCAATTGTGTCAGACGAAGTCTGGAGCAACCTCATCTCTCCCTGCTGGTTATTGGTGACGGGAGGAGCTGCTGTTCCACAGCTCTCGCAAGGAGCAGTGGCACAGTGCTCCCTGCGAGCCACCTCCCACGCGTTTGGAGAAGTCAGCACCGACCCCACACAGGAAACGCCGGCAAAATCCCCGTGAGTCAGCTCAAAGCCAAAACCCCCAGCCAGTCTCAGTCAGAAACCCACGTGCTGAGGTCCTGCAGCAGGAGAAGGTGGGAACGCACACCCGGGGTGGTCAGCAAGCCCCTCTGCAGCGTGACTTCTCTGCAAGGTCACGACAGCCTCTGGAAGAGCTGCACGTGATGGGTGGAAACAGTCACAAGGACGGTGAGCACGGGAGCTCTCCGAGTTGATCTGCGTCGTGTCAGGATCTAATTTCAGATTGATAGGGCCCTTTCTCCTGCCAGCTCAGCTCTCATCACGACACAGCCGGTCTTGTTACAACCTCCAGAGGCGACCGCACACACTGACACACACAGCCCTCTCTTGCAGGCACGAGAGGGAAAGTATTCGGCTGATCCAACAAAAATTCCCAAGATAAAGCCACAGAGGCATAGACAGATGGGTTGCTACCAGCCTCGCATGCAGGAGCTCTGCCACAAGGTACCACCGCCAGGGACGTTTCTTCCTTTTAAATCCTTCCCAGCCAGAAAACTTACTTTCTGCCCTCTGGCAACACCAGTGCACGCAGCCTGCCTGAGGCTTTGCTCTGAGCTGCGTGCTGCTCTTCCCATTACCCGGGGGTTTCACAACAGACCCGGTATCCATCCCAGGCTTGCCTTCAAGCAGAGGGCTCTGCCACCAGAGGAGAGGATCACCTTGGCCACCACATCTGTCCAAAGCAGAAACAGTGCAACCAAACCTGCCATTTTTCAATTATGACCTGAATTACAACACAAACACCGGATAACGAGCCCTGAAAACTGCAAGCAGCATAAGATAGATGTACAGGTATGAGATAAGACCCGCAACTGCTTGCTCTGTTTGATTTAGCTTTTACACAGAGGGTAACAGGAGCATCAATCCCCTGCTGAAATGCCTTCGCTTATCAGCAAATGTCCTCACCCGAGCAGCCTACGGACAGGTCCTGCCACAGCTTCTTTCCACACCAGGCTGTAACACTTTGAAATGAAGGACTGACAAGTATTTCTTGCCAGAGCAGCTCCCTTTAAGTGCCATAGGGAGAAACCCACTTCACACAGGGCACCCTTCTGGTGCAACTGTAGGTGTTAAATCTTGAACCTACTGCGAGCAGCCAGCCATCGCTCTTCCCTCCTCGTGGCACAGCCTCACAACCACCCACTCAGGACCTGGGGGGCCCTCCAGTGAATTTGGAGCCGGCATTACCAACCCAGAGGATTCACCTTCGTTGTGTGGTTCCCTTCTGCAAAAGGCCAAATACTGGAAAGGGCAGAGCCGGGCTGAGGCTGCCTTCTCTCTGGGGCAAACTGCACCCAGGCGGGGAACAGATCCCAGGAGACTGAAGGGAGAGGCATTGCAGAACGCCAGCTCCTACGGTCTCTGCTGCAGTGGGTTTCAAACTTCTTTCCTGCTCTTACCAATGCTCCAGGAGGAAACGGAAGGAGTGAGAGAAAAAGCCCAGCAGAAAACTGATGTCAATTTTGGTACGTGACTGAGACAACGAACCAAATGCACCCAGATCTCCACCAACGTGGCTCGCTCCTGCCCCTAAGCGCTTTGCAGAAGACAAGGTGGAACAAGGACCTCTCCCTTTTCAAATCCAGTCTCCTGCTGCTGCAGTAACCTGGCATCAAAGCCAAGCAAGTTTCACAAGAGCTGCCAAGGAACTCTCTCCCTGCTCCCCAAGACTATTTCTTCTCTTCATAGCTAAGCATAGATAAGATTTCTGATAGGAAACCTGCTTAAGAGCGAGTCCACCTTTCTCCAGATTTATCTAAATATTACTTTTATCAGAAAACACAGGAAACAGCCAAAGCAATCCTTAAGAGTTTTGAAGTACAGCCAGCGGCTTTTCTGCCTTGACTTTTCCTGCGTCGCTTGGGAAAGGCAAAGTACTGATTTGGGCCACAGGGTGGGGTAAGGCAGAACTGCAGCCTGGCTCTTCCACCAGGATTTCTGCGTTGCGAGGTGAACAGCTCAGAAGAAACGCGAGGGGAGAGAATCGCACTTTGGAACTAAGTCTCATCACCTGGGGACCTCCCAGAATCCAGCTGAACTTCCCACACAGCCTCCAAGGACCCACCACAAGCAAGACAGAGAGTTACACTCACTTTGTGCTGCCTGAGAGTTGCTACTTACACTGATTGTATTTTGGGGAGGTCTGGGATTTCCTCCTTTTTCTTACGGAAGAAGAACCAGTAAGTAAAAAGCCCGGTGATGAGCGAGATGAGAAACACGTCCGTCATGCTGAAGAGGGAGTCTTGCTGTGCAGTGGTGTCGGGAGGGGAGATACTCGCTTCCATGCCGGCATCCCCCATGTTGGTCAGAGGCACTGCAAGGAAGGAAAACCAAATTAACACCAGCAGTCACAGTGCCACAGAAGAGCATTAAGGGACATTCAGAGCATGCTTTTCCACTATATGCCTACTCCTAGGAGCACAAGGCAGCCCAACAACTCCTTGGAGAAAGGCTTTGCACCACAATACTGTGAGATACTTTTGCATCCCAAGGTATATCACTGTCCCACCAAGTTTTTCCCTTCCCATTGCATCCATGCTGATCTACTAGAAGTGATTTCTGATCCCCCTCCACCAGCATCATCAGAGCAGCCCCACATTCCAGCCAGGGAGCCCAACCTGGCTCCTACTAACACCCCAGCAAGACTCAACAGGGACTCATGACCAGCCTTCACTAAAGCCCTTACTCGCCACAGAGCCCACACGGTGTTAGTGTAGGAAGATCGCGCTCTTCCAGTCACCCCACAGATCTGAGGCTTTCTCCCTCCTTTCCACAAGATAATATGATGCCCCGGACCTGCTGCTGTGCTTATAAACTGCAGAGCAGGACCGTGGCATGGTACTTCTGTCAACATCCCCACATTAAATTATTACAACACAAATGATAAATACTTCTGATTTATTATCCATCTCCACATGCAGACTGGATTTACCATCCACCTCTTTTCCTCCTGGGAAAGGAGAAAAAGTCCCCTCCACTATTTTCCCCAGTTTAACTTCCATCTCCTTGAATTACTCCTTTCCACTTGCCAAGGCAGAGTTTAAGCAACTTGTGACTTGCCCATGGCCATACCCTGAGTCCACGGTAGCGAAAAGGTGAGCAGCCAGCCCTCAAGTCCCCAGCTAACCCTATGGCCCCTGTCCTTCCCCTGGGCAGCCACCCATTGCTCCCTTGCTCCTGCTGCTCTGCCAAAGCTCTGAACTCCTCTGACCCTAGTCCCAATCGCGAGATTATCTTCCCAACACGCAAGGACACAATCTGTCCAAGTAAACAGATAATTAACTCAAAACTTGATTTGTAAGGGCAAAGTGACTCTCTTCTTGTACTTGGGCATCCTGCCAACCCAGGAGACCATGGACATTTGAACTTACACACAGAGAAGTGACTGAGAGCTGTGGGGGTGCCACCAGAGAGAAAGGACATGTTCCCCTGGGTGAGCCGTGAGGGGACAGTTAACATGTTTAGCAAACCTGTGCCTGGCAGAGAAACGCTCCCATACAGCTTTCTGCTGGGGGACTGAAAGAGAAGCAGCAAACTCCAAGTTGTGCCTGCACTGAGAGATAAAACTGACTGGATTTAAAGGTTATGCTAATGCTTTCAGGAGCTGGGGAAAAAAGGGTGATGGTTAACTAGGGATGCACTAACAAGAAACGCCAGGTAAGGTCTTCAACAAAAAAAGAACCCCTTGTTACTCCATCAAGGAAAAGTCCAGCTCCAGAGAACACCAAGTACTCCGCCACAGGCCACCAGGTATAAAAGTCAGACCTGCAGAGTGCAGGGAAAAGTCCACAGCCACCTGGCAGCAATCAAGGATGGACTACTGAGTAATTTCGCAGCCCAACAAGCTCTCAGCCCCATGAGAAGTTTAATTTAGATGAGAACTTGGCAAGTGACTGTACTACAAAGGGCACTAAAACACCACTGTGAAGCTTCCTATTAGGTTCCCAGAGATGACACTAAGCAGGGAGAGTGGAAGAAAAATGTTAGCGATGCGACTGCAGACAAGCAAATTGCCCATTCCTCTCCGTCAGGCAGGTCACCCCGTCCTCTCTCCCTTGCAGACAGGCTTTCCATCGCTGGATCTCAGAGCCAAACGAGAACTGGGTGTTATTTCTGTACAACTGTAGACTAAACTGTTAAGTGAAAGCCTCCAAAACTGGAGCTTAGTTGCCAACAATGCACAGCTCCCAGCAGGGTCCCTCTCCTCCTCCGTGCTGGGTTCCAGTAAATCAGTGAGGAGCAGGTCCAGCAACCGACACCGAGGGAACGCACTGGTGGGGGGAAAAACATTGCTGGTTTTATTGCTTTCACAAGTCCTTTCCAATGGCACACAAGGGAATGACAAACCTTTGCTCTGAGAAAGCCATGAAAAAAACCCAAAGCTGATGGGGACCACACTAAGCTGGTTTTGGGCTGCACCCCTTCTTTTCCAAGCGCCAAATCCAACACCGACAGCAGACAAGCCCTAAGAAAGCCTCCTTGCACAGAGGACAGCAGCATCCCCTGTAACAAACAGCACGTGGAGGAGAGTTTCCAATCTTTGGTGAGGAGCAGCCAGCCCAGGGTAGAACACACACAGGCTGCACACCCCTGGCCCCACAGCTCCAGAGAGCCTGGACATGGACATTTGCCAGCTGCCCTTAGACAGACCAAGGGAATGAGTTCTTGGGATAATCAGCAAAGCAAGGGCTACACCTCCAGCAGCAATTCATCACCATGCCCCAAGCAACAGAGCTTCTGGCCTCCCAGAGCAGAAGGAAGAAGCAGGAGCTGCAAGTGGTTTTGCTTTTTCAAGCCTCCAGAGGTGGTCTGCTCTCCCAGGCAGCGATGCCTTGGAAGGAGGCATCCTTGGGAGGGAAGCTCCTGGGAATGCAGCATGGAGAGACACGGGGGAGGAAGCTGTGCTATCTCCTGGCCTTCACCACGATGCAGCTCTCCAGCACTTCAAAGGGGAACCCTCCAGCTGCAGCCAGACGCCCACTCGCTCCCCACACCCACAGAGAAGAGCACCATTTCTGGAGGCTTTTGGATCTGGTGCACAGACCAGAGTCTTCTTTTGGTCTCCTCATTAGCAAGTCTCCACAGCATGAAGGTTATACATTGACCTCTTAACTCTGGAAGGAAACACAGTCATTCTCTAATGATGGAGCCACAAGAACCGCTTTAATTTTCATGATGGGCACCAGCTGGTCCTGGACGTTCAGTTATTTGAGTCCTACATCCTAGCTACAGGTTTTTCTTTTTGCTACCCACTCTTAGGAAAAGGTTTGCTTAGATGTATCAAGAGAAAGGCAAAGGATGTGGAATTAGACCTCACTTTTTTTTTTTAAAAGGCTGTCATAACTCAGGAACTATTTCTTTAACCCCACATAGCACAGGAAGATTATTCCTCAATTTATGTGTCTTACCTAGTTGGCTGTAACAATTATGTTCTGGAAGTTCACAGCAATTCATTTTCAAATACATGTCATTTTCTAACTTCCAGTGAAATGAAGCCTGACTCTTACTTAGAATTTAGCTATCCTGGGAATTCCACAATCTCTGGAAGGACCCTGACAGAATCAGGCTGTTGGGTTTTTTTCAAGGGGGGAAAAAAAAAAGAAATAAATTTATGAATCAGAAGTTCCCCTGACACCAGTTTCAAGGGCAGTTATTTTATCCCCAATGTTTATTGTACCTTCAATCAAGATAAAAAAGGGGAAATGGAAGTACGTCTTGGTTTGGGGTGGTGTGTTTTTTTCTCCTTTAAATCATGGCTCCAGTTCCTGGATCCTTGTTTATTCACACAGTATCTCGTGCAAAGCAATCCGTCTCAGACAAGATGTGAGGCATCTACATCAGGCAGGAAAGTCACAACATTTTGAAACATTGCAATCAAGCAGTGCTGTATTTTAGCACCGCTTTTCAGCCTCTGAATGTAGCTCCCAAACCTGGGAATCTGTTCAATACAATCTATCCAATCACTGGGGACCCTCTCGGCACATCTCCACACTATTAAACAGATGCACTTCCTGCTCATATTAAAAAATATATTCCTAATTCTCATGCACATCTCTGAAGCAAAGGATTGGAAGCATTGTCAGCACCAGGCATCCTCAAATTCCCCATGATTTCCACGTGGACTAAAGGTGCTATCACATCACAAGGTTAACAACGCTAAAATAGAAATTAAGACAGTATTAAAACTAACAAGACAGTATTGGGAGCGCCTGAACAATCATATTGAAGAGATCTATTCCCCCCCCAGCCTTGCACAGAGCTGACAGCAGCATTAGGAAATGGTGCAACAGATGCCCCCAAAACCACACTGGAGCAGAGCATCGCGGTCATGAAAGGTGGCTGAAAGGTCTCCCTTTCTGCCCAGTGCAAGGATTTTTCTGCAAGTCACGTTGTAGCATCTCCTAGCAACCAAAAAGCCAAGCTAAGTTGGTCACTTGGGCAGGAAGTTAGCTCTTCACAAACTTGAAGTAGCCTTTTTATAATATGATGTCTGTGATGAGTTTTAAGTATCTCAGGACAATTTGACTTCCCAGTCCCAGACCAGGACTCACCCTGTAACTCTTGCTCCCAAAATGAGTGACCAAGTGCTTGACTCTCCTTTGCCCTGTGCCACCAATAAGCACAGTGGGACCTGTGGTGTCAGCCCTGCTCATGTGAGAGGCAAAGGAGAAGGAAAATTGCTGACCAAGCACAGCCCCGGGCTGCTCACTGCTCCTACCTCCAATAACCCTGTCTCCAGCTGATCACAGACTGGGGCAGCAACAATCTCTCAAGTTCAGCTCAACACAGGACACTCCTGATCCCCCACACCCACGGAGTGATAGCATGAGTCGTGCTGTGCCCTATGGACTCTGCCTGCCCCGGCAAGGGGCAGCACAGAAGCTGCACCCCCATGTCCCAGTGCTTACTGAAACAGCCAGAGTCTTCCCAACGGGAACCCAGGCGCATCAGCACCCTTTGGCCACCTGCAGATAAACGCAGAAGCTCCAGGCAGAAGCTCTATTTTGTAATACGTACACACAAAAATCTGTGATGACCAAAGGGAAAGGAGGAAATGAGTGACACAAACACAGGGAATGCCATTAGTCACCCCACAGTCGCACCGGTGCCAGGCACCGTTCGAAGGGAGCAGGCGGCCAAACCTTCCCCAGCCCACAGCAAGGTCCAGGCTGCCTCAGCTAATTGCTAGCGGGAACAGCAGGTAGCCTGTTTGAAGTCAAACCATGCCTGCAGGAATGAGCTCGCCACACGTCTCATCTTGCAATACCATCTCACCACCAACACAAGCCCTGGAGTGCCCAGTTCCTCTATGGTAGCCACCCCGGTCCCATCCAGCAAGGACACTTACCAAAGGAATGCTTTCTGATTTCTTGTAAGCAGGAATTCATGCAAATCACCACCACCTCTAGCAACAAACAGCACAGGCTCAAAAAGCGGCTGGTTCTTTCAGACTGGCTTTCTCCAGTCCGGGCTCCCAGTAAAAGCCCCGCACAGCCGCACCGGGGAAGGGGACAAAGGGGCAGTGCTGACAGAGCCACCCTGGCAGAGCACTCCTCTTGCTCCCTGCAGCCACATGATGACCCTCGTGTCACTGACTCAGCACAGGGGGTGCATTAGGGAACAGAGCGGAAACACAGCTGTCACGATTCCTAGCGCTGGAAGCTCCGCATGGCAGGGGATGTCAGCATTACGAGATGATCTGCAAGAGCAACTTTTCTGATGGAAATGGACCAACTCTAATTCCCTAAGTACAGGTGGGTTTGCATGACCTGACCCCCCTCTCCCCACCACATGCCTGGCCTGCCCCAGGGATCACCCTTCCTGACCATCCTTGCAAGGGACCATAGCACGACACAGATCAGGGATATCAGCAGCCCTGAGAAGAAGCCTTAAAAAAACCACAGTTTTAAATGAGAGACCAGTTCCTTCTGCTGGCATCACGGTGGGGAGACACTGTAGAAATAAGAGGCCAAAGCAAATGGAAGCTCCTCTTTGCACATCACCGACATGCAGCCCGAGATTAGAAACAACAGCAAAATGGGAAGACTGTAAATAGAAATTAACTTAAAAAGCAACTAAAACACTCAGCAGAACTCTCACAGGTCCCTATTCCCACAGCATCTGCAAAGCTTGTTGAGAGCTCACATGCACAGCGGCACCGAAAGGAAGCCACAGCGAGCCCCCGTCGCTCCACGCGGCAGTGGAGAAGGAAGAGACTTTCTTACAAACAGGAATGGAGTCTTGTGACCAGCAAAGCATTTTCCTTTCACCCACTAAAGATACAAGACAGGCAGGTTACTGACACGCGTTAGGAAGAGGAGACCCACGGACACGAGCCCACGAGGAAGGTGGAGGGTCGGCAGCAGCAGAAAGAGAGCCCAGCTGCCATGGAGGTGGCATTTCTGCCCAGGCTCCTCTGAACCCCACTGCAGTGAAGCCTTTCCCACGTGCTAGCGTGTGGTATTAGGCCAGGAGATCCTGGGGCAAAAATAGATCTTCTCTTGTTCATCTTCAGGTATGAATGCAACCGACTGGAATAAAAATTTCTGTTTACACCAGCCCGTGCCAGTTACTGGCCAAGGCAAGTCTCAAATTAGCTCTTTTTCCCTTCCTTTTTAGTAAAAGGAGACCTGGCAAGAAAAGTGGCTCTTTCCAAAACAAAAGCAGACCATTGAAGTTGGCGCTTAGATCCAGGTTATTTAACATTGCCTCCAACAGCCCTTGAACCAGCCTTTTCTCCATAGCTCTGCTGCGCAGAGATCACATTTCCCCTCAGTAAGAGGCCTTTGGTCTGGCCAGATGAGTGGCCGTGCTCACTCGGGGTCCCTGCTTTGGGTGGCCTCACCCTAGGAGAGTTCCTGGGGGTCCTGGTGGGCTGCGCTGGGGAAAGAAGCCATGATGGGAAACCTCACGGCTTCCTTGCCCCGTCAGCCTCAGCTCGAGCACCCGTGTCGGTGCTCACTGCACGTGAGCTTTCCTCATCACAGCGATAACGAGCAGCGATCCGGGGCTGACAGTCACCGCTGCGACAACGGGGCTTTCACTACACACAAAGGCTAGCTACCCCTAGCACTTCCTTAACATTTTCTTCCCACATATTTAAAAAAAAAAAAAAAAAAATCCCAGTGTAGCCCACAGCTTCCCATTTTAAGCAGCTCCATCAAGGAGGGTGGAAAGAAGCAGAGCCTCACACACAATACTGGGAAAGTGCTTCTCCACACAGTCCTCTCGGCACCTCACCAGCTCAGAAACCCCAATCTGAACAGAGGACTCGGCTGCAGCAGCACCTCGAGCGGGGTTAAGAAACACAAAAGCTGGATTTTTTTTTGTGGAACAGAACAAATGTCTCTCGCTGTGCAAGGTCTCTTCTAACCAGACCTTGACATGCCGGCTTAGACATCGGCAGAGCTTCTATTTTAGGCACGAGACAGATGTGGAACGTGCATCAGTCAGTCTGGAGCTTGAAATACTGCATATTTGAGCTTTCACTGTCACACTTGGATATATTTTTTTTTCTGGCCAATAGGTCTTATTCAAGGACAGCAGCTGTAAAAGCAAGGAAGAGAACAAAAGGAGGAATAGTTTTACTGAGGCAGAAAGCAACTCTACCCTGCAGATAGACCAAGGTGGGGCTATGCAGTAAGCCCAGTACAATGAACCAAAGGACTTAAGACTTTATCTAACACAAAAATGAGTTCAAACTCACCGAGCTGCCTTAAAAGAAAGCAACCCAGCATTACTGAATTTGCACACTTCCTTTCACCAGGTAAAAGCCCGTCTCTCAACCTTTGAACAAGGATGTTAGGCACCTGAACACATTCCTTCACGCAGATTAACGTGAGCCAGCACAGAAAAACAACTGTTGAGGATTACAGCATAAACAAAACCTGAGAATGGCAGTTAGCCCCTGCTAACTCATACTGTTCCCCAGCCTCCCTTCCTAGGGAGGGACAAAATCGTTGCATCCTGCTTCAGGCATCACCTAAAAGGGGAAGAGGGGTCTCAACACCACCAACATTTGAGAGCTGGGACAAGACTGAAGGAGTTTTAGATCACTTTTTTGCCAACTACCGCGGGCACTGCTCAGAGGGCTATGCTGAAAAAAATCTCAGGAGCAACCCATTCAGGCGTGTATTTTGCATGGTACAGGTCCTGCTGAAGATGTTTTTATTAAGATTAAGAAGGGAATATGGTATTTTTTCAGCAGCCTCCTTTGCAAGTATTGTACCCAAAGCTGCCACAGCTGGAAGTTCAGTGAAAACCATCCTCCTCCAAACTGGCCGTTTGCTCACCCCGTTTGTCAAGGGTTTGTGTGACAAACTGTGGTTTTGCCTGCAGCCACTACAGGGAGAGGAGCACTACGGACAGGGCTGGTAGCCACAGACTTTGACCTCTTCCATCAGGAAGATTTTGGACAGCAAAATCCTCTAACACTGGTCTCCTTTGGGGGATTTCCTTTGAAACTAACAGCTGGAAGAACATCACAGGGATGTGGTTAAATAGATCCTGCAAAGGTTTAAGAACTGTAAAGACCTCAGATCAGAACAGTATGTTTTAGGGATTTATTTATTGAAAGAAAAGTAAGCACTATTTATATGGAACGGGGACATTTTGTATTATAAGGTAGCTTTCCTCTGAGGATGTGGAAGCATTTCAGTCATTATATGCCTGTCTCCTACATTGCTGTAAGGGAAGAAGGTGTTACTGCACGGTCCTTACAACACAGCAAGAGAACTGTCCTCCAGGTCCCAGACACAGGCTACACATCTAGCTGCCCTATTAGAAGCATGTACATCACCCTATGAACCTCCCTGACCACTATGGGTAAAGCAATCTGAGCTGTATTTTACTTTTTTGAATACTTGTGAAATACAGGCAGGTCCCCACCACAGCCTCTGCAATGACACACAACCACATGCACTTGCAGACCCCAGCACATCAGCTCCATACCCAAAGCGGACGCCCCCGTGCCGAAAAGGGCCACAGCACAACAGACAAATGAGGCAGGGAGTAAGCGGGGTCACAGGCGGAAAGGCTGACCCCGAGTTGCCAAAACTACAGCTCTCCAACTCCATCCCCGTACGGTCAACATAAACAGAAGATATTTGACACAGGCTTTTTCTTTTCCTTGGTAACACGAGCTGTTCCTCTTACCTCAAGCAGTTATGGGTACAGCCCTGTTACACAACCAGGGCTTGCACAATCCTCACAGGCATTTTATCAGCTTGCTCCTCCAAAGCCTGGAGTTAGCTAGAACCCAGAGATGCTGGCGATGACCCGTGAAAGCAAGTCAACAGATGCATTTCACAAGCAACCACGCAGCAAGATCCAGCGTATTTGTCAGCGCCACACAGACCCAACAACTCCCCAAGCTGGTTACTAAACCTTCCCAGCAGACTTGCACATGCACTGCCAGAGCCAGATTTTCCAAGGAGAAAAATCCAACCCCATCTTTAACTCCGAAGCTCCTCATCTCCTACTCCATACAGCAAGAATGGAAAAAAAAATGAGCCAATTAATTCTACCTTATTCCTTCTGAAGGAGTAACTGGAGGCCTAGAAGTGGATGATAACTGAGCAATAATCTGTCACCGTAGGTCAAACGGTCACTCTTTGGACTTGTGGACCTAGAGAAGCCACCAGAGATACAAGCTCTCCTCTTTCACTCTTTCCGGATTCTGTGAGCCACCAGCAGCACACAATTGGCTTGAATGTTTACTTGGGGAGAAGCAGCAAGAGATTATGAGCAGCCTGTAATTATTTGTTCTGATATATGAAATTTCAAACTCTATAAAAAAAAAAACAATCTTGGCAGAGGTGCACCTGTCACTGCAGGGCTCATGACTCACTCTCAACAATAGCGTGTATAAAGCAATCTCACCACTCGGATCAAATGATCACATTGGGAAAGCAACTTATGCAAGTTCTACGAATTGTGTTTTTAGAGGTAGGAGAGCCCACGTCAGGAAACAGAACAAAGTTCAGTGTCAGCAGAGGTAACTGTCGGGTGGCTTTTCTGTTATATCAGAGGAAAGAGATGGGGAGGAGATGGCAGGAGCGCAGACCTGAGCAGGGAAGCCTTTTCCCCAGTCCTTCAGGACTGAGTAAACACATTATCTTGACTGCGTGGCAACAGCCAAAGGGGAGAGTAAAGATCAAATGAGACTTCAGTCCGGACAAGGTTCCACGCGCCACTTTCACTGTGGGTGAACTGGGTAAAGAAACCATCACTCCCAGCTCCTCGGCTTTCGCTGCCAGCCACCCTCCCCAAACCCACCTGCGCCCACAGATGCTCCACAACCTGCGATGCTCAAAAGAAAGGGGTTACCTTCCACCAACGGCTCTGCAAGCAAGCGCTGACAGGTCTGTGAGCTCCAACACAAAGGGCGGCGAGCAGCGGGGAAAGCTTCCCTCAAGACAAGGAGTTTTGGTTGTATGGCCCCGTGGAGCTCCTCCCGCTGCTCTGGAAGAAACAAAATAAAAGTTGCAGAAGGCACTCACTTACTCAACCCTGGCTACCCAGAAGGCACCACCCCAGAGATTATTGGCTAAACAGGAGGCAACAAAGCGATGACAAAGTAAAAGGTTTTACTCTGTCACAATTAGAGCAGGACTAACTAACAGTTAAGCCAGCTGTGTGACGCTACCTCCTCCTTCCTGCCCACTCTTCACCTTACGCTCCAAAGATTTTACACTCAGAGATTAAAAGAAAGTGCTCGGTTGTGTCAGTTGTTTTTTTTCCTGTGCCACTGGTATCCTCCCTGCTCCTTCCCTACTTTATGGGAAGGCGTTTTGCAAATATAGTTCTCGTGCACCATCACATCCACATGCAACACAGAGGACTCGCTGAATCCAGACACCTTGTGCTGTGCACACCCTGTTTCAGAGCAATCAATCAGCACAAGATGCATGTGAAGGAAAACCAAGAGCAGCCTGGCTCACCCTCCCTGACAAAACACCAATTTCCTCACCTGCAGCAGATTTACTTTGCGTGTGCACAACAGCTCATCAGGATTTCTCAGGGAACTACAGAAATACTGAAAGAAAGCATATTCCCTTCTACCTAGCAAAAGGACGTGTGTATCAGTGCACCCCACTAAGCACAGCTCTGCTGGCTAACAACAACAAAAAATTAAGTCCTGCAGCTCCTCACTATGTTCCACACAAAGTCTGAAGCCCTACGGAAGGAGGGATGCCCCCACCAACACTGTTTCACTTTCGGAATTTAGAAACAGAGACTTGATCCTTCCTTATACTTTTCCAGCTTCCCAACTGGATATATGTTTCTGCTTTTTAAAAAGAGCTGTAGAAGTACAAACCCATTTCAGTTTTCCAGACTCATTCACATTAGGCAGAAACCCTCAGTGATCCCTCTTCTCTAGATGCATTCCACCAAGCATTACTATTTCTTTTCACGCGCTGAAAGCTAACCCAAGCTAACCCACAGACTAAACACTGGCAGACCACAGTACGCTCCAAGCTACACCAACTGTGCTTACTCCTGCAAATAAAATGACTTCCTAAGAATCAATTCCACATTGATGACTAACTCCCAACACTGCGATCCAGGTGTCTTCACCCCCTGCAGCTTTAATATTCCCAAAAAGGGGGTTTTCCATTATTTCCTTCAACAAGCACATTCCCTAAGGGAATAACTTCACTCTCCGACACAACGCCATCAGGAAGAGACAGGGATAAACAGTCTTCCAACAACACAAAAGTTTATAAAGAGAAAAAGGCAGAACAAGAGCAAGGTAGCCCAGCGTGCAGCAGAGGTGTCAGTGAGATGCCAGGAATAACTTTCTGCAGAGAAGGAGCAGAAAAAGAGGTTTGTTGGAGGCTTTTAATCAGCAACAGCCTGGGACAGGGTAAGCACCAGCAGCCCTTCAGAAGCGAGGCAGGGCAGACAGCAGACCAAGCACCCCTCTCCCAGGCTGCTGGCCCAGGACCTGACAGGAGGCCCCAAGCGCTGGCTCCTGTTCCCTCCTCAGCCTCACAACAGGGATCCTGGCACCTGGGTGCTGGCAAGCCCCCTGCCCCACAGCCCCCGGGGAGCCAGGTATGATAGGGGCATCCCCCCACCCCCCAGATAATGGGGGGAAGGGGGCAGTCATATCAGATCCCCCAATAACAGGTCATCCCAGTCCCCCTCCAAATAACACTGGGTCCAGTCACATCAGTCTCCCCCTAAATAACAGGGGGACCGCTCCCACCAGCCCCTCTCCCCATACAGGGGACCCTAGTCATCCCAGCCCTCCCAATATCAAGCGGCCCAGTCACACCAGTCCCCTCCACGTAACAGAGGGGCCACTCACCCACCCCCACACAGGGGAAGCTGACCCTCCTCTCTCCATCACAGAGGACCCAGGTGTCCAAGCATGGCCCCCTGCTTAGCCACAGGGGACATCCACACCGGGGACCCCCATACCCCCTCCCCCCTGAGCCACGGCCACCTCCCCTCAGCCACAGGGGCGCCCCTCAGCCAAAGGGGAACCCCAGGCCCGGCCTCCCCTCACCCACAGGGGCGCCCCTCAGCCACAGGGGAACGCCAGGCCCCCCTTCAGCCACAGGGGAACCCCAGGCCCGGCCTCCCCTCACCCA
>JAOXJK010000006.1:10425881-10439111 GCA_025774025.1 Xenus cinereus | reverse complement strand
GAGTGGAAAAACTCAAGTGGCAACGGGGAGGGCCGTATGCGGGGATGGCCCGGAGCGCTCGCACCGCACCGCACGCTGCGCCAGCGTGCTGCTGCGGGGCAGCCCCTCTCCCACCGGGCCGGAGTGCGGGCCGTGCCCGGTCCCGGCGGGGCGGTAGGCGTTCTCCTTCAGGAGAAGGCTGAGAAGCGGGAGGTTTAGTCCGTTCCCCCTCTCTCCGCTTGATGCGGGAGGGGTGTCCGTGCGGCGCGGGGTCGGCTCCGTCTTCCAGGCGGTTTCTCCAGGCTCGGCGCAAGGGCTGAGCGTCCACCCGGGAGCCCCAAATCTCTTTGTGCCTGGGAAACTCACGACTCTTCCCCCTTGCGGCACCGCGTCCCGCCCCGCTCCTCCTCCTCCTCCTCCCCGTGCCCCCGGCGGGCAGCCCCGACCCGCCCGGCCCCGCTCCTTCCCCCGCAACCGCGGGTCAGCCCCGCCGGCCCCTCCGCACCGCGCAGCCCCGGTTCCGCCAGCCCAGAGCAGGTGCGGGACCCCGGGGTTGGGGGGCAGCGGCGGCCGGGGACGCCGCAGTGGAGAGGGGGGAGTCCGGTATCACCAGCCCCAAAACGCCAACTTTTTGGCTTCCCCCGCCCTCTCTCCCCCCCCCCATCCCAGCTGGTCGGTTACCGGCGTCGGGGCTGTCGGGGACCGCGCGCTGATTGGCTGCCCGGCCCCGCAGTCCGCGCGAGCTGCGGGTCCCTCAGTGTGCGCGCGGCCGGCGCGGCGCTCGGTCTCCCTCGCGTTCGCTCTTTCTCTTTTTTTTTTTCCCCTCTCTTCCCCCCTTATTTCCCTCAGCCCCGGTTAACGGCTGCCGCCGCCATGGCTTCGGGTAGGTGCTTCCAGGCCCGGCGGGCTGAAGGGGGCGACGATGGCGGCTCTTATTCCCCGTGCGGGTGGGGTGGGCGCGGGAGGGTGGGCGGGCGCCATGTGGCGCAGGTGGCAAAGGCCGCGGCCATGTTAGGGGGGGGGAGACGCGACTCCTTTCCATCCTCCCCTCACCCCCATTTACCGCCCTGCCGACGGAGAGGGGGAGGGGAGCCACGCCCCCTCTGGCCACGCCTCCTTTCCGCCGAGGCCCCGCCCCCGGGAGCCACGCCCCTTTGTGTCTTGGGGGAGGGGGGCGTGATCAGTCCGGCCCCGTACACACACATCCATCCACCCCGTGTTGCAATGGGGTGGGGGCAGGATCCCATGGGAGCCGTCTGCTCGGGCGCTGCATGGGTCATAGGCACCCTGTTTTGGGTCTGGCTTAACCCCGTCTTTGGGTTGTTTCACCCCCTGCGGTCTGAGATGTGGTCCCCCTTTTGGTGTAGTCCCCCCCTCCTGTGGGTCGTGTACCTTCCCCCCTCTCCTTTTCGGTCATGGCCCCTTTCCCCCCCCTGTGGGCCCCCTCATTGGGTTGTGTCTCGTCCCTGCAGTGTGAGATGTGGGCCCGCCTTTTGATCATGCCACTCCCCGCAGCATGGTTTGTGTGCTCCCTGCTTTGGGTCAACACCCCCCCGCCATGGGACATGCCCTCCTTCCCACCCAGCATGGGACCCACCTTTGTGTCTCCCTAGCTGCTGCATCTCCTTTGTATTCTGCTCTAGCAACTCCCCCCTGAGGATACCAGCATAGCGAAGGGGGTAACTTCTCAGCCTCCCTCGTGTGTACTTAAAAATGCCCTGGCTGTAATTCTCTTCCCAGTGGAGGCCTTTAGTTGAGTATGGAGACAGTATGTCTGCTGCCCCAGATGACGTGACACAGCCCAGCTTCTCCTGGGGCTTCTATGAGTATGTTGTGTGCTTGTTTCTTCATCCCATTTGAGGCAGAAATGTTTCCATCCCGCCAGCGGTGATGCCCCTGTGAAGCCGTGGATAGGTAGCATACCCCAGAATGGGAGGGCTGTAAGTGCTTTGTGGAGTGAACCATCTTCATGGTTTGCTCCATTTTAGTGTTGTCTCACACGATTTATATGCATGATAGAGAATAAAAACAAAGCAAGGTATGTTAAAGGACTCCTTTAGTGCAAGGACAGCCATTTGCCATGAGAAGAAAACACATCTGAAGCTACTGTATAATGTGTTCAGACCATGAAGCCTTTACTAAACGAGTAAAGTTGTGCAGTAATCTAAAAACACTTTTTTCCTAGACCTCAGGTACTTACCAGTCAAGCACCTGAGAGCGTCTCCTCTGTTCTTACTCTATGGTGATGATCAAACATGAGATTATTTCAGTTGAGAAATACTACAGAAGCAATGCTGCTTCTTTATATGAATTATTTTGTATGGGAACCTCACTTTTCGAAAGTTCACAGCAGATTTTTCTATCTTAAGAGGAATGCGCTTCCTGAGCAGTGCAAGGTGGCTCATCTGCTGTGCCCCACTTCATTCACAGGAAATTTTTCTGTGAGCTTTTTAAACATTCAGAAAAAATGTGTGCATATCCAGGAATTTCCAGAATAAACTATTTGTTGTTTCCGAAAATACTTACAGACTCTCGTCTCCATTGAGCCCACCAAAATAAATTGATCAGAAGTCTGTAGACTAAGCAGTCCAACAAAGGATGTAGAAAAGTGTATAAATAAAGGAAATTCCTCTGATTCTGCGTATTCATTTTTTTACAGGCTCCTTATCTGTTTGCTTTCAAACTTTTTCCAAAATTTTGTGGTTTGGCAGAAGTTCATAAGGGAGAAGCTAAGGAGAATTAAATGTAGTCCGTTCATTTATAGCTAATTACATCCTTACTGAAGAATTCTTTCTGGTACAACCATTAATATTCTTTGTTTTAATTAGCAGCACTAATGGCATATACATTTTAGAGTGAAACCATAATTTTAAAATGCCATTATCTATTTAATAGTAATCTTTATGATCATTTAAATTGAAACACTGTAAAAATTGACCTTCATCTCATTAAAAACAATAAACACGTTTGAGTTGAACTTTTTAAAATGCTTGTAATTGTGAAAAGGCAAGGAAATCATTGTATAGCAGAGCAAAAGGAGGAGAATTTTTCACATCTGAGTGAAAACACTTTATAGGTTGTGTGAAATGAAATATTTTGTCTCAGCTTTTGGTAAATATTACTCTTACAGAATGTGATATTTGATGCTTTTTTATTGCCTTGAGGAGGTACTTTACCATGAAAAATGCTGCTTCATGTCTGAATAGTTTAGGTGATAAACCTTGTCTTGGAAGTATATATGCACGTGTTTAAATACATGTCTTAGTACTGGCAGGGTTGGACTTACAACCAGATGAGAGAGGTATAATGAACAGACTTTAAGCAATTTGATGTGTTTTGATTGGAAGATGGTTATAATCGTCTGTAGTTTATGACACGGTAATTCATTCATGGTTTCAGCTTTTTACTTAGTTCTAGGTGTAGAAATTTGAGAGTGTGAGTGGGGGAAAGGCTGAAATCGGGGGTGAAAACAGAGCAGCTCTTGATATTTTTTATTAGACCGTGGCACTACAATATTTGCACAAATTCTTGAAAGGAACAGGAAAATTGCAGGGCTGTTATCCAGAGTGACGGTACAGGTGAGACTGGCAGAGAAAGGAAGAAAGTGTTTGGGTTTTGACAAGAAGGGGGGAATTACAAGCAAAAATGTCAGGAGGAATTGAGACTCCTGCATAAAAAGCAAGATTGACAGAGTCTCTGTGGGTAAGAAGTTGGTAGGACATAGAGGGAGTGTGGGTGTTTCTGAGGTGAAGCCTCTTCGGGACCATCTGAATTTGGAAGGGTTGATGGGGCAATGCATGTGTGTTTTGTGCATCTGTTACGCACAGCTGGATTGGGAAACTAAATCGGTAGGAATTTGTGTTTTCCCCTGGATAGTTAGAGCTTTTAACACATAAAAATTTGCAGTTTTGCAGAAGACAAGGACATCCATCATCATACAGTTAACAAGATAAAATAACATCATAGCAAAATTAGTAGAGATAAAACATTTTGTTTTGGAACTAAATTCCAGCTGGCAGGTAGAGTTTTTCATAACATTTATAGCTTTTACAGATCAGATACTCTAAATACAAGGCAAACAATTTCAATGAGTTTATTTATATATTTTTTAACTCAAGGTCAGATTTTGAAATTCACATTCTTCTAATGTGTTTCAGGAATCAATTTCCATCATAAGGGAAGTTTATATTAGTTGGAAATAATATTTATAATACCTGCCTGAACAGCTTGGGTGGTGTGTAAATGAATTAATTGCTGCATGGTTTGAGCTATCGGTAATGTTTCTCCTTTTGCAATATGGGAGAAGAAGGGAAATGTCGTGGTTCCTCCATCCCTGATTTTACATCTCCAAATTCTGGCCGTGTCTATGCCCTTTGCTAGGCAGAACTTTCTTAAGGCATCTTAAAAAGGGGTTCAGTAGGACTCACGCGTTTAGCTTCGCTTGAGTAATTAAGCTGTTGCATTCTGTTCATTGATCATAGCCATTAGAGGGGGTTGTGCAGTCCCAAATATTTGAAGAGATGCCTTGAAAATGGAATTCAGATCCTTCAAAAGGAAAGTTCAACACCTGTTTCATGTCCCCCACACCCTGTGCTTCTGGTCTCCCTGTCTTAGCGTTTTCTGTTCTGTTAATAAAAAGGAAGCTGTCTCGTTCTGCAGAGAAAGTAGCCGCATTATCCAGTGTACTTGAACCTTTCTCCCTCTCCCCAGATTCTTTCTTATAGAAAGTAGAGGAATAAAATGTTAATTGAAAATTCTCAATATGACTTATTTCTTTTTCTAGATTCTGGAAGTTACAGTCAGTCTGGGGGCCAGCAGAGGTATGTGTGTGGTTTTTTGCTGTTAGCAATTAAATCTGCAAAATAAAAGGCCATTTCAGATTCCCAGCATGATGTTTGAATCTTCGGGCATGATGCAGTGTTGGTAACATTTTTGGAGTTACAGTTGGAGAAAGCTTGCTGCCCTGGGCTTTTATTAAGATGTTTTCAAAAACAGGGAAAAAAATATGTATTCCTGAAGGGAAGACAATAAGCAGGTTTAAATTGGAATTATGTCTTTTAATAGTAAGAACTTTTGAAATGTTATAAATACAGAGAAATTTTTCATATAACTGCCTTAATCTGTTCGTTAATATATTGGTCACGTGTGAAGATGATGGGCCATACAGATTTAAGATTTTAATTTTCCATTTTATTTTCCTGTCAGAGGGAACTTTTTTCTTAAAACCCCCTGATAACACCATTTGTAATTTTGATATTTAAAAACCAGTTCATAAAATAGCTGCGGGTTTGGGGGGGGAGGGGGCTGTTTTAATCAGTGAAACAAAAGTGGTTTTATGCAAGTGTGGAAATTGCAGCTAATACTGATTGTGCTAATGAAAGCACAAGGTTCTATGCATGTAGCACTGCATGAGTTTGAGTTTATATCTGAGTATGATATGAGTTTCAGCACATGGTTCTTCTATCAGTTCACGAAGTTTTAAAGTGGCAGAATAAGGAGTAAGTATAATCTAAAGCTGATGCGGGTTTTGATGATGATGATGTTATTGTTGAATAGTCCAGCAAATACCAGATTGACAGTAATCGATGAAAATAAAATTTTGTAAGAATGTACTGAAAAACTTAAAAAGCCTTGGTTTTGTACAATAACATTTTCTGTGATTGTGAAGAATCTGTCAAATTACAGTAAGCCAAACTTCCATGTACCTTAAATTTACACTTGAAACAGAGCAGAAATTAAAATAAGCTCTTCTGGTTTCTGACAGTCAGCTGTAGGAACCATTAGTGTATTGATGTGGTTCTAATATGCCTGTTTAATCCCTGGTATACCTAGGGATTAAACACCAATTTTTGAATGAAAAGAAACTTAAAATAACACGAAAAATACTTTTACTTTCCAACCCATGTGGAGGGCACTGTAAGCATTTACTAAATGCGTTTTTCTGTTACAGCTATTCATCTTATGGCAATCAGGGCAGTCAAAATTACGGACAAACACAGGTAAGTTGAAAACAACATTGAGTCTTTCAAAGCAGATGCTCCTTGAGTAAAAACAGTTGTTCCTGGGTGACCATATCTGGGCTGGGAAGAAGTTCTCAGCTGTGCTTGATGTTTGCAGTCGTGTCTACCGAAGGAAAACTAATTAAGTTACACTTACTTGAGTATGTTCTTTAAATTACAGGGATATTCTGGTTATGGGCAGAGTGGAGACAGTTCCTCCTATGGACAGAACTACGGAAGCTATCATGGGAACTATGGACAAAATCAAACAGGTTTGGCTAGCTTGTTACATTCATTGGCAGTAATCAAAAGGGGAACATTTACTAAAAAATTTTTTCCTCAATTTCCAGGTTATGGACAAGATTCCCAGGGGTACGATGATGAATCCAGTTATGAAAATCAGAATCAGAGCTCATACAACCAGCAGTCTTACGGCAGTCAGGGGCAGCAGAAAGGGTCGTCTAGAGGGTAAGGAAGCTGAGATTAACAGTATCTATTTAAAGTACTATCTGGTAGTTGTACATTCTTAACTAGAGCTGTAACACATTACCTGCTGTCATTGCTAAAAAAAAAAAGATAAACATCTGAAAATCCACATTCTTGGGACGTTTTTAATGCCTGGAAGAACAGGAGATAAGGGAATAATATTTCTTTATGTAAGAAGGATGGATACAGTTGTTCTGAAGTCAAGTTGTACGGGGAGATACACTTTAGAAAGTCATCGGACTTGGTGGAGAGAAAAGTGAAGAAAAAAGACAAATTGAGTACCTCTCCAGCCACATGCTTTTGTATAAGCTTACAATACTCTTATTAACTTGAAATAAGTTGTTAGCAAGGAAATTCGTAACTTGGCTTATATTTGCAGCCTTCTTATCTGACTTCTTGTGGTGAAAGAAAAGGATTCAGAAGTATAATTTAAGAAATGTCTTTTCCAACTAAGCAGGATTCTGAAAACATCATGGTTTTATATCCTTATCAATAACTTAAATGTGTGTTTCATACTGCACGGTAGCTCAGTACTTTACGCTGTTACAAGTGTAGTTTACTAGTTAAGTGATGTTGTACTTGAACTGTTGTACAGTTTCAGGAGGGTTAATGATGCAACTTCTAAAGTATGTTGGAAAATACAACCCAACTTCCTGTAACAACTTATAAGGCCTCTTCATTATTTAATTTACAAGTTTCATGCGTGCACCCCAAGGTTACTGCTTACATTAGATCTTTATTGAGGATCATGTGACCTCTTTAAAATACACGGTCATGTACTAAACTTCTTTCTTGTGTCCAAGGTCCAAATATTTTTTGTATTTTTTTTTTTTTTGGAGGCTGATAAACCAATCTGGACTTCAGCAAAACTGTGCTTGTTTTCTGGTTTTGTAGTTATTACAAAACACCCTAATATAAACAAGCAAGGTCTTAGATCTGTGAGCAGTAGGTGCTGTCACTCACAGTGTCTTTTTTGCATCCCTAAAGAAGGCAGGGATGTGGTTAAGTTTTGTTTTGCTTTGTTTTCTGAGCTTTTATTATTTTTTATGTACAAAGATACGGGACTAGGCAAGAATGTAGTTTTTAACTCTGTAGACATCCAGTGGGAAAAAAACGCAGTAGGAGCATATATTCTCCAGGGTTTGGGGTTTTTTTCATCAAGAAAATAATAAAAAAAAGGCATTGGGGCATTGGAGGGAAACTTTTCAATGTGTGGTTGTAACAAGTAAGGAGAAACTGAGAAATTAAATGACAGCAACTTTGAAGAGGACAGTCACAAAATTGTAGCTCTCGCATCTTAAGGGAAGGAGGGAAAACTGGCAAATAGCGGATGCTCTCAATGGTGCTTTCTTCACTGGTGGTGGTGCAAAGGCTAAAGTGGAGCTGACTTTTTTTGAAGTGAAGATATTAATAAAAATCTTCGCAGTCTCTTTGCCACTGGGATTAGTTATGTTAAAGCTAAGATCTAGGCTAGAACTGGGAGGGA
Organism: Xenus cinereus; assembly: GCA_025774025.1. Lineage (NCBI taxonomy): Eukaryota > Metazoa > Chordata > Aves > Charadriiformes > Scolopacidae > Xenus > Xenus cinereus. The sequence goes on along the minus strand of JAOXJK010000006.1, from coordinate 10,431,161 downwards.
TCAGATTAGACAGTATTTACATGGATGGGATATTTTGAGATTGGTTGCACCCCAAGGACTTCATCTTAGAGTGCTCTGAAAAGCTGGTAGAAACTTTCTGTAGGTTCTTAGGTGTTTGGGGTTTTTTTGTTTGCTTGTTTTTCTGAGACAAGTAAGATTGCCAAAGACTGGAGAGTGGCAAATGTAGTGCCTCATCTTTTGAAAAAGGGTGGAGGCAGGGAGAGCAGAAAGGGTGGCAAATGTCAGTGATTAATTTCAATTACTGAAAAAATAATGCAATTCAGCCGTAACTAAGTACCCAGGAGAAAACAAAGGTATGAATAACAGCCAGTGATTCCTGGATACAATTTATGTCTCATAAATCTATATAATGTCTTGCCATTGAAAGGGTAACCCGACTGTAACAATTCTCTCATACATCTAGATTTTCAAAATACTTTTGTTTCTACATTGGGCACTGAAGTAGCCTAGGGAAATACGGTGTGAGCGAGATATCCTTGTGGTTGCTATGAAGTTGTTGTTAGTCAGAAAACAGTTATGACTCCCTCTTAGTATGTATAGCCACATTATGGCTATCCTAAATGTGATATGTCAATATTTCTGATGAAAATTGGTAGGATATCATATGTAGATGGCACTAAAGTGGGAAGAACTGCAAGTGTGTTAGAGGATATCACAAGAGTTAGAAAAGTTCTTGGCAAAATGGTAGAATGCCCAGAAAAAGATAGACTGCAATTCAGTGAAAGCAAAATTTTGGGTTGGTTTTTTTTTTTTTTTTTTTTTTTGGCAGAAGTGTCAGTTGCACAATAAAACGTGAGCAGCAGGTGTCTCCCCTGCAGTTCTGCAGGGAAGGATTTGGCAGTTTGCAGGTCATGGGCTGTCCATCAGCCATTGTCATGCTCCTGGGGAGAGGGGAGAAGGCAAGCGTTGTACTGGGATAAGTCAGGGGGGTGCTGCTGTTAAATTACACATACAGTAGAAACTGAGGATGTCTTGGAAGCGATGGTAACACACAGTTTTCTGCCTTGTTTTTGTTGGAAGCCTGATATATCCCAACAGAGATGAAACATAGAGTATTTTCATATCCGTATGCCACTGGGAGGTGACTGTGACTAGGAAATTTTAGCAATGTCATGAATTTTCAGCCATTATTTTGCTCTCTATTCTGTGAACATTTAGCTATTAATACAAATTCTGTTTATTTTAAGTGGAAGAGGCTCATATGAACAAAAGTCAAACTATGGTCAGCACCAAAGCTCTTATGATCAGCAGTCAAGCTATGGACAAAACCAAGACTCTTATGACCAGCAGTCAAGCTCATATGACCAGCAGTCGGGCTATGGCCACCAGGGCTCATATGACCAGCAGTCGGGCTATGGCCACCAGAGCTCATATGACCAAAAGTCAGGCTATAACCAGCACCAAAGCTCATATGGCCATTCTCAGCAGTCCTACCAGTCTCAGAAGGGAAGCTATAGCCACAACAGCCAAGGTAAAATTCACAGGTTGAATTCAGTATTGGCTAATAAAATTGAGAAGAAACGCTGAAATGGTTGGATTTCCTTCCACAGACAGTTGATTTGATGAATAGTTAAAGCTCCTTTTCCATGTGATATTCTTGGGGAATGTTTTATTTGTTAAGACTTTCAAAACATTATGTAGAGATGAAAAACTGTTGGGGCCCCAAAATTGTTGCATTGGCGTGCGTTGGAGAGAGCCTTGCAAAGTCTGTGTCCCTGAGTTCTGCAAATTCTGCAAGGAATTTTATTCCTAAGCTATTTTGAACCTTCTTCCTGCATGAGAGTGACATGTCTTGATCAGTCATGAAGAGCTTTTGCACTTCACATCCCAGCTTTACGCTGTGTAGGTGAATTCTGAGATAGAAGGAAATAAGTTAAGATCAAGCCTTTTTTTTTTGCAGTAACGTCACACAAATGACACAACCCACGCTCTTTATCTTTGTTCTGTCTTCAATGATGTCTTCTGCAAACTGGGAAGGCTACATGGAAGTAGAATGAAAAGTATATTTTAGACAATATGTGTTTAATTGTTGGAAAATGGAGTGTAATTAAAGCACAGAGTGTTTACATTCTGAGATACATTGTGGCTCTGGAAGCCAAGGGAGATAACTGGAAGAAAATCAAACTTTGCTCCATTACTTTGTGGCGTCGCTAATGTAAGAATTAGGAGTTGATGCTTTCCAGATTTAAATGGCAGGCTGTAGGGGGGATGGAAATTGTAGGTTGGGAATTTTCACTAAACCAGAGTTTGCAGTACAATTTCCTCATGTTTTGTTTTGTTTTACTCATTCCTCCAGATGATCGTCGTGAAAAGAGTAGGTATGGAGAAGATAATAGAGGATATGGCGGGTCACAGGGAGGAGGTAGAGGGGGATATGACATGGATGGAAGAGGTCATATGTCTGGATACGGGTAAGTGATCTCATTCCAGTGCCTGCAGTTCTTTACCTTTGTTTCTTATTATTTAGCTGGTTTTAAATTTTGTTTACTATCTGTCTGTTGCTAATGTGGTTCAGATTTAGATTTCCAAAAATGGAAGGTTTCTAAAATTAAACCTTTCTGCGCTGCACAGAAATGCATTTTGCCTAGGAAAAGCTTTTAGGTTCAGATAGATTGAGACCAAGCATTTGATTATTAAGGCAGATCACTGCATTTTATTTCCATGAGTTGCAGTACAAAAACTGTCTGAGCCCATCCCTTGAAATAAGATATTTTAAAGCCTGAAAAAATGTGTTTTTAATGACAAGAAAACCAACAGCTAGGGATTGAGAAAGTTTTATAAAATTCGTAGGCAAAGCAGCTAACATTTTAGCAGGGAATTATTTTTACTGTACAGTGACAAATCATTACACTAAAGTTGGCTAATTATCTTTCTGCTTTCTAAATAATTTAGGAGTAATTTAGTAATAACATTACTTGTTCTTTACTGGTTTTTGCAATTTTAATCTTCCATTAAAATACAGTTTCTATCACTATTTTAGCCATCAGTCTAAACACGTTTAGTTCAGGTAGATTTTAAATACTAACGATACTGTTACCCTTCTGCTGTTGCCTTAGGCACTGTTCCTGTCAAGAAAATTTATGCACGTATTTAATTTTGTGCTTGCAGATGATTTCATGCATAGGTCTGAGAGACTGGGACCTTTGCTTTAAATCCTATTGGATTAAGCCAGATGACATTATTATTTCTTCATAAACTATCACGATTGGCTTCCCTTCATGTACCTCCGTGAAATGGTTGGGGGTTTAAAGTGCTCGTTGATGCAAAGTCAGAACGTTGAAGCTTCCGTTGAGCTTTGAAGTGTTGCTTGTCCCCAGCACTTACCCCTTAAAAGGCTGCTCAGTTCTGGATTATTGCTAGAGCTCCAGATGAAGAACTCTTAATTATACAATGCTGTCTGTTTGAACTGATCTAATTTAAATGAAATAATCCAACAGTGTATTAAGACTCGGTGACTTTTTAAAGTATTTATTTTTGAACCATATTGAAAATTTGCCCACTCCTAAGGTGGTCCCAACTTGTACTTCATGGCCCGCCGTTTTGATGATGTAGGTGGACCTTATCTCCCCTAATTAGATGTTGTAGCACAATTACAAAAGCGTATTAATAGTTATTTTATCTAACAGTTTGCAGGAGTTTTATAGAATATAAACTTAACTAGCAAAGTAATTTCTAAGTTCGTTTTCATTTAAAACTGAGCAATTTTTTTAAAACCAGCTTTTCTATGTGAATGAGGGTTTTCCATATTCCTATGATAAAATCTGGGTTTTTAAAAAAATATTTATAGCTGAGCCCTTTCCAATAAGAGGAATGAATGTGAGCTTCAAAAAACATATTTTTGGTAGATTTTATCACTTTGAAACAAACTTCTATTTTTGCAAGATTAAGATAAACTGATGTCTGTGAAAATAAAGCCTCTTCCCATATTTTTCCAAAATGTAAGAAAAAATTTGTTCACACATCCATGTAGATAATAGTGCTTCAGTAGACTTTAAAGCCAAAAGAAGGAAAAAAGTGGAGGTGAATGGAGAAGGGGGAGGAAAATATAGCAAAGTGGGAAGGCATTTATGAGGAAGTCTGTCCGATTCTGTTAAGTGATGCAGTCTTTAATGCCGTTGCATTGAATTTTTTCTGAAACTACACTGTCATATATGTTTATTCAGTGTTTCTGCATAATTATGATGGAGGATTCTGCTTCTGACCTGTATTTTTACCAGTCATGCTTATTAGAAAAGTGTAAAAGGTTAAGTTTAATAACAAACTGTATAATCAAGGGGAAAAATCCTTCTAATAAGGTAAGAAATCGTGTTTAGTCCTGTGAAAATGTGGGGTTTCAGGGTAGTTTTTTGGTATTGTTTCCTTGGGTGTTTTTTGGTTTTAGTTTGGGTTTGTTTGGGTTTTTTTTTTCCCCCAAAGCAGCAGCTTTGGTAGGAATGTCAAGTCTATTTCCAGCAATTAGTTACTATTTTCAGTTTTTTATTTTCATCACATTTTAATGCTTAACATTAAATTGTGGAAATTCTGTACTGTCAGGAAATAGTCTTATCTAAAAATCTTGTCTACGCAGATATTTGCACTGCTGTAATAACAACGGCTTTGATTTTTATAGTGGTTAGAAAATAGTGTGTAAATGAGTTCTATCAATATGAAAAAAAATTCTTATTTTTTATGTTGTTTTTTATTATTTATGTCAACAAAAAATTGTTGACGTTATAAAAAAAAGCTAACTTGAGATCATAGGGAGCGAATCTCTTCTGTGTTCACTAGTAATAAAAATTTAGTCTTGACTGGCACTTAAATGCAGAGAGAGCTTGTTGCAGCTTGTTCATGGGCGAGAGCTTTACCCAGTCACTGGTGTTCTTACAGCAATATTATACCTAATATATACATAGTTACATAGTGCTGGGCCATCGCTGCATCCCGTTACCGGCGTCGTCGCTACTGCCCTGTACTGGTGATTCAGTGATTTTGGCTGCAGTGGCAGTTCTTGCCAAGATTCTTTCAAGCAGCATTGGCCTCCAGACCCTCACCCTGCGTGCAAGGCCCCTCGGAGCCGTCCGCAAGTAGAATCCTTGGGGCAAAATCGAATTAGCATTTTTAAATTTTGGAGAGCTTTTATTTCATTGAATAAATTTGCACCTCTCCTATGACGACAGGCTGAGAGAGCTGGGGTTGTTCAGCATGGAGAAGAGAAGACTCCGGGGAGACCTTATAGCAGCCTATCAATACCTGAAGGGAGCCTACAGAAGAGCAGGAGAG
>JAOXJK010000006.1:10410027-10425781 GCA_025774025.1 Xenus cinereus | reverse complement strand
CAGGGCAGGGGGGTTGGAACTCGATGATCTTTAAGGTCCCTTCCAACCCAAACCATTCTATGATTCTATGATTCTATAACCTTTACAAAAGTACTTCCAAATGTGGTTGGTAATGTTAAGGTATGAATCATTGTTCTGAAAACTGGAATGACTTGAATATGTACTGTAATAAATGCTTTCAGCACTCATTTTTCTTTTGTACCTGTGCAAAGTCATACATCACTGAGAAGAAAGTTTTGAAAAATTACTGTTCAGATTCCCTAGCTGATATTATTATGATAGAGAGCAATCATTTTCTTATGCGTCAGATGTTCACTTTTTAATCTTAGTAGCTTTGAGTTTCAAAATTTTTCTTCAGATTTTTTTGAATGATCTTGAATTACATCTTCGGGGATTTTAGTAGAATTTTTCCACCCTTTCATTTTGAAGCTTGAAATATTGATGATCTTGCTAATTTGTAGTTTGGCTAAGGAGCAAAATCTTTTCTTTTTTTTAACCCATAGTAGAAGAGTCTCGTCTCTGAGCTCTTTTGGTTAGAAAGCAGGTACACCAGGTCTTAAGAATGCAGAGTTTTGCTTCCAAGTTTCATTGTAGAGTAAGTCACCTTTTCGTTAGAGTCCTCATCCGAAAGGTAAGGAATTAATTACTCGTTGTGGGAACGAATTGTTTTGGTTAAGCACGTAAGTGGGAAATACAGTAGGTATTTAGAAAGGTAAAGAAAAACAAAGCAGGTTTGTTTTCTTTCATCTTGGGAAAGCCATTCAGGCCATACCTGTGATGCTACTCTTCTTTTAGAGTCCGGGGAATAAAAGGGGAAGCTCTGCCTTTGAATCTGCTCATGTAGTCTGGGTTGGTGGAACTATAGATGCAGTTTAGAAAAGGATTTACTATTGCGTTAGGATTTGTCACAGAAATCCTAACTTTGCTCAGCGTAAATTTTTTTGTTGTTGTTTTCCTCTTGTGCAGATTTGATGTACTATAAACGAAAGTTACCTCTGCAGCTTGATTGCTATATTAGCTATTATGAGGCAGAATTAGCTTATTGTGATACAAAGAAACTACAACTTAGTGCAAATGTTTTTTACAGCAGTGGGGTTTGTGTTCAGAATTAATATTTTGATGTGTAATGTATATACTTGTGCTTAGTCTTATATAGACCTTGGAAAAACATGAATAGAGGCATTAAATATAGTCAACAAAAAAAGAAAAGCCATCTGTCAGTGACTTTATTGGTGCACTAAGCATTCCTTTCTTGTTTGTAAAAATACATTCTTATGTGCAACACCCACATGCTTGGCAAGACATAGATGCATGTTGGAGGCTGAAATTTGGTTCCTGAGTTCTTAGTGCTAGCACTGCCAATATCTGATCTTTTTTTAAAAGTATATTTCTTGTTTCTGTAACGTTCAGCTGTGTAACTGTGCCTTTAATTTAAGGATTTAGGATTTATTCCCAGCTGAAGTAAACTATGTTCAGATTAACTCCCTTTACACGCAAGTAGATGATGTTTAAATGTATGACTGAGTGTAGGGAGAAAAGAGCATCTCATGGCATGTCTTTAATAGCAGCAAGTTTTTGTCACTGTGAATGATGCCGTGTACACGTTCTGGCTGCTTGCAGTTCGGTATCTATTTTATTATCTTTGTTGGTGGCATTGCTGAATTTTAGCTACCTGTTCACAATTCTAACATAGGGTGTTGAAACCCCTAACTCTATTTGGTCTGTGAGCAAGACCGGTAAAGCAACAGCCTGTGATACACTGCAATTCTGTTTTCCACATGTTCCATCACAATAGTGTGGGAACTAATTTAAGTTCAGGTCTCGGTGAGGGGTAAATCTCAGGCGGTGGCATCAGCTGCTTGCAGCCAATTTCTGTTTGACTTCGCTGGCTGCAGCGCATCCGCCTGCCTCCTGGGGGTCGTGGGTAGCTTTGCCCAGCAATCTCAGGAGGGTAACACACTGCAGCTTTATAAATCACATACGAAATGGGACTTAAAAATGGAAGAAAGCTTTACTTTATCATCAAAGGTAGCTGTCACTGATTTGATGCAGGTTTTGTTTGGGTTAGTAGGGTGAGACTAAGCAGAAGATAACGTGCAGAAGCGTATTTGGGCAAAAACATGTTTCTACACGCATTAATTAAAAAACTAATGAAAAATTGTGGATTGTACTTATTAGTGCGGGGTGCAGAATTACTGTATCACAAACTTAGAAAATAGACATTTGACTATGACTTCTTTTACATTTTATGTATCTAACTCTACTGCTTCTTGGAATCACGGTCCACACGCTTTTACCCTGACATCTTAGCAAAATCCTCGCTTCTGGAAAATCCTGGCTACATTAATCATAAATTTATCTATTGTACGTTTTTAGATTGTTGTTTTTTTCTAGTTTATGTTTCTGCTAGTGTATACTTTCAAATTGGAAAACATACATGTTCTGGGTAATGCTGCCCTCATGAATTGGGACATAGTCTAGGGTTGGAGAACTTTGATAACATTTCCATGGTTGATGTATTCACTGTTGTTATTTCTGAGTTAATATCCTAGAAGAGCAAAATTTTTGTGTCATAATGAAGTGGTTGGTTTGTTGTTTTTTTTTTTTTTTAGCTGAAGTGAGTTGGAGGTGGCAGAAAGGTATTTACAGTAAATTTTATCATCACCATTGTGTTTCTATCTTCAGTCCTTAAGAACAACCAGCCTTGATCAAAGACCAGATCTGATGTTGCGTATAAAATTCATTCATTTTACCCCTTTAATGAGCAGAATGAATTACTTATGAGTAAATGACACTGCAATTTAGCATTCAGAATTTTTTCTGTGGAGAAGCAATTGAAAATCTGTAGCAAAATATTATTTTAAGAAAAGTCCCAGTAAAAGTGATAGTTTATTGTCACAAACATAATATACCCCGTATATGTACTGTCACAGAATGTCAGTCACCCTTCAAAGAATGTTCCTCTTGAAATCAAGTTTTGATAATATCTGTTGAAACCTTGTTTCCCTTTGTCCCTCACTTTGGACAGATTTTATCTCTTAAATGTTAAGTAAGCAGTACCTCCCACTCAGGACTTTGCATTCGCTGTAACAAAAAACAGATATACAAAATGCCAAAGAAGTTATTATTTCATTGCCTTTTGCTGGGGTGTTTGTGTCGCGTGTTTGAGCTCTGATGTGCTGGCAGATAGATGGAATTAAAACCTCTACGGACTCCCAGTTGTAAAGAACATTGGTGAAGAAGCTGGTACTGGCACAGTAATTCCAGAGTCTGGAGATAACCTTCTGCATCAGGGGTTGAACTCTCACTGGCTTTGTCTTAGCTCCTGAGTGTGAAAACTATCAGGATTAGGTGAAACTGCCTAATTTTCTGTGTCCCCCATGCGAAGGAGGGCGAGCAGGCAGTTGTATGTGGCAGTATGAGGCAGTCTTTCTGGCACTTGGTTATTGACTTTCTAAAAAATGCAGTGGTTGTATTTTTCCTGAAGGCTTTGAATATTGATTATATTGTGTTCATAACATGGATGCAATTAAAAATGCTGTCGTGAAAAATCCTTCTAGTAGGAGCCATTTACATTGAAAAGAGTGAGGGTTTATTTTCATGCACATAACTGGGGGCGCAATGTCCTGTTTAAAATCCCCTTCTAACCTTTGAAAATGGATGTGTTTAATCTCTTAACTTGGTCTACATTTTGTGCCACAGGTTTCAGAATGAATGAAATAAAACTTCACGGCCTCTGCTTTTGAAGCTCACATGCACACACCTTCTCTGTTGTGTCAAGTGCTAACAGTACAGTAGGTCCCCACAGAGCCTTTCTCAGAGAATGGCTGATACTGCTAATTTGTCCCCCATATATAAATGCATAACAATGGAGGTTAATTAACTTTAGCTCTTCTTACTTCTAGGAAAGTACTAAAGTACTAATTATTCCAAAGTAGCAATTACATCTACAATTAAAAGCCCATTAACCTTCACGATAATAATGTTTCTGTTTTAAAACCCAGTTTTTAATAGCAGTCATTTTGGCTTATGGGATGGGAGAAAGTATTGAAACAGCGCCATGTGTGTGGGCTAGTTTAAAATACTCTCTAGGGCTTCTTTTCTCCAGTGCAGCACCCTGTGAGATTATTCACTTTCATGTAATTTAATCTTTGAACATGAATGAGTAGTGAGGAGAACGTAGAGATGGTGCTTTAGCTCTTAGACAGTAACTCTCAACTTGTGATCAGTTAACTGTAGATTGAGCCTTGGGCTCAGCTCATAGAGACTTAAGGAAGAAATCATTTCTTCAATTTTTCCTCTGCAGTGGTGGTGACCGTGGTGGCTTCAAAAATTACGGTGGTAAGTGCCGAGTATCCAAAAATGTTTCAGTGGAAATTCTTTATAAATCTAAAAGCCACCAATATCTTGTTACTATCCAGTAGAAGCGTTAGAGCGTTTTGGTGAGGCTGGTGTGTTCATGAGTTTTAATAGACAAACTTTTAGCAATAAACTGGATTTCTACTCTATCAAATTGCATGAAAGAATTTGTGGAGACAGTGACGTTCACCGGATTATTTTTTTTTCTTTTCATTTTAAAATTTTTGTTACAAATGCAACTTAGAATGGTACTAGAGGTAAAAACAAAACAAAAAAAAAAGTGGTAAACTGCTTGGTGATCTGACAACCAGCATTTGCAAGATAACACCAGCATAGCATCAGTGTGGCAACTGCCACGTGCTGCAAGTTAAAGAACACGTTAACGTCCTACAGACACCTTCTGTTGAACGTTTTAATCTAAATATTCTCTAAATCTCTGGTTAATGTTTTAGATCGTAGATGCATTACATACATACTGTAAATATTTTCTTGTTTCTAAAAAAGTCACTTGAAAATTTTTTGCTAAAAACAGTCTTTTTCTTTTTTTTTTTTTTTTTTTTTTTAAAACCCTGTTTCATAGGTCAAAGGGATTATGGACCAAGATCAGATGCTGGTAAGAAAACAAGTGGTGGCTGGGAATGGATTGTAGCTCTCTTAGGTCATTGCTTTTAAAATGTACATCTTGAAAGATGGATGTTGCTGTAGTTCCCATGGCTTAAAAGAAATTAATCTAAAGCTTGTCTTCCTTAAATGTATTCTATTAAAGTGCATGTGAATTTTTGGATGTTCTTTTCATATAGCAAGCAAGAATTTGCTGATGAACTTGTAATCTGCTTGAACCAAGCAGCTGCTTTCACTGCCATAACACTTCTGCTAAACTTGTGTTATTTAAAACATACAGTGATTTGATGGGTTTGGATGTCGTAGCTGCATGGGCGAGTTGAGTGTGTGGCAGAGAGCTGGTCAGCTGTCAAATGTGTTCAGTCTCTGATGTTCTACAGCATCTGAAGGTGCTGTGCATGCATTTTTGATGGTGTTAACTTCAAAATGATGCTTCTGCTCATCTTTTATTTCACCCAAGATGTCTTTGGGATTTAAGGGTCTGCTGCTGGGCAGTATAGACCTGAGCTTAAAATGTTGCTACCACAAAAAAGCATGGAAAATGTAACTGCTTTTTTTTTTTTTTATATAGATTCAGAGTCTGACAACTCTGATAACAACACTATCTTTGTGCAAGGACTTGGAGAAGATGTTTCAACAGATCAAGTGGCAGACTATTTCAAACAAATTGGTATTATAAAGGTATGTGAAATGAGAAATCGTTGGTAAGAAGGAAGAGAACTTGCGGATCTCGTGTATTGGAAATGCACTGATATCATTCAAGGCAGATGCTCGCTCTGACTCCCCAGCAGTTGTAGATAATATTTTTATCTGGGTTCCCAGATGACAGCTCATTTGTAAGCTGGCAGCACTAGCAGCTTTTTTCTAGTGACACTTAGATTGCTTTGTATTTCTTCTTTACTCTTTATAACCCTTAACACTGACGATATCTGTTGTACTACCCTCATACTTCAGCAAGGGTGCTTCTGTGTTCTGTGGCTGTTTCTTCTGTTTCTGCAATTCTAAATTAGGACTTCCTGCACTTGACCTCAATTTTTGTAATAACTGGGACCATCATTACTTCGTGGAGACCAGTCAGTCAGTGTCCTTCAGTCAAAGCATCTGTTTCTGCAGTCTAACTCCAACAGAGTCTTCTTTCTAATGATACTTAGCTGTTACAGTTTATTGCTATGAGCTGGCTTTACCAGCCAAGTGTACAACCTTTTCTTTTCAGACCAACAAAAAGACTGGCAAACCTATGATAAATCTTTATACAGACAAGGATACTGGCAAACCAAAGGGAGAAGCAACGGTATCTTTTGATGACCCTCCTTCTGCTAAAGCAGCGATTGACTGGTTTGACGGTGGGTGAGAGTCCCTGTTCTTCTTCTTATTTATCGATCTAACAAGCAGTGGAAGAAGCAAATCAATAACCCCCCTGGGGACCCCATGCTACTTTTTGTCTGTCCTTTTTTTTTGGTGGTTTTTTTGGTGTTTGGTTTGGTTGGTTGGTTGGTTTTTTTTAGCAAAGACCTCTATTTCATCGGCATTTTGTGCGTGCTCGCTTTTCTCTCATTCAGTGGAAGAGCAGCTAGTGATTAAAACCAAAAATGGATAATGAAACAGTTAGGGTTTGCTGCTGTACTTCAGTCATCCATGCACAGGGTATGAAAGATGGTATTCATGTCATTCGGGAGAGCGTAACTTGCTCAGACCAACAGAGCTGTAATCTGTGTTAGCAGCTGGAAGGATTTCCCCACAGTGTTAGTACTGATATTATTAGTGTTGTGGTAGCATTTTTAGAGTTTGGCAATGCTTATGGCAAATCTTGTGCCAAGTGTTTTGTACGTACACAGTGAAGAACAAGGGTTTTTAAAATTACGGGTTCAGTGGAAGAAGAGAGCAGATGCCAGAAATAACATTGATATAAAACTTTTCAGACTTTGTTGCAGGAAATAGTGTTATTCTTTTGTAGTAGTAAACTTGGGGGGGGAGCGCCTGCTCTGTGACCTTCTGTGTTCACAGAATTTAAATAATATTGGGGAGAAACAAAAGGACATACTCTATCTGGTGTGAAATGGCATTGCGCAAAAACCGTGACGTGGCATGGTATTTGATGGTTTATATTTTGCTAATAAAATGCAAATTGACTTTCGTTTAGGAGGGTAAAGCAAATTGCCATACATTTGGTATATATTAGTCCTGTTTTTTCTGTGATAAACCTTGTATCTATGAAGAACTGAGATTTTGTATTTTAAAAGTTGATGTTTTTCACTTACTTGGGAGTATTTAATTTTTTTGCTGGCTGTTGCGTTGTCCAAAAACCTTACTGCCTGACTTGGGGGAAGAACAAATACAGTTCTAACATCTGAACTACTTACCCGTGAACATGGCCCAAAATCTTTTAAATGCTCTTATGTGTCTAGTTAAATTGCAACTTAGAGGTCACATTTAAATCAAGAGCAATGTCTGTGGGTTTATGGAGAACCTAGCAAGTATCTCCGTGTTTGCCATCTCATGTTTGGACCAGTGCTTTCAAAAATAAGAGAATTACTCCAGGCTCCCTGCGTCTTAAAGCTTTGCATTCCATCTGTTTGTGCAAATCACTTCTGTTCTTCTGAGCTTGCTGCTCTGTTGTTGGGAGCTGTATTGATCATTCTCTCACTTTCCATCTTTCCACAGGCAAAGAATTCAATGGCAACGTTATCAAAGTTTCTTTTGCAACTAGAAGGCCTGAGTTCATGAGAGGAGGTGGAGGTGGTGGACGTCGAGGTGGGACTAAAATCTGTAGAATCCTTGTTTTTATGCTTTTTAGCTATTACTTGTTTATAAAAGAGAAGTTGACTTTGAAGCAGTGATTCATCAAAGTATACAGGCTTTTGGGATTCTGCCATGAAAGGGAGTAATAAGGATGGAACCAAGTTAAGTAAACTAAAATCTGTAATCTCTTTTGCACAGCACAGAATTGATGCTTTTCATTTGAACTGGAAAGTCTCCAGATCATGTCTCAGCATTGCTTTTAAAGAGATAGTATAACAGCGATGTCGAGGCTGTACAGGTTCCACATACATAGGTGTGAATTCCCAATGAGTATTTGCTTATTACAGCAAAGCCTTGAGGTTCTCTGGTGTTTCCAGATGGTATTAAGCAGGGTAAATTATTTAACTCCTACTGATTTAGAGCAGCAGTTGGATGTCTGACTCCTTTAATTAGAGAGATGTTAATCTCCCTGATTCTCTGCATAATACAGTCTTGTCAGTAGTCCACTGGATGTTAATTACCATTTACAGGAAGCATGCTTTGTGGGGTGGCTGTCAGCTAACTGTAGTTCTGAAATCGGGCAGTTTTGTAGGCTGATAAAAAATGATTCTTTAAAGAACTACAGTTGGTATAAAAGTTCTTAATCTTTTTGATGCAGAAAGCAAGAGCTGTGTTGTCCCTGTGCTTGTGTCAGATGCATCTGGCATTAATCCAGACAGATAATTTTTGTGCTAAATTTTTGTTCTGTGACTAAGTCTGGCCATATGTGATTGATATTATTCATTGTTAAATCTTTATGAAATTTTATTAATACACATAGTGGTTTTATATTTACCTGTTGGCAACTCAAGTGGATCAAGTTTCCTTTTACTGCAGAAAAAGAATTTATAAAAAAATCTGTGGCGGAGCACATTTTTCTGGCCACCATGTGCTGTCCTTGCTGCTTATTTTTCCCCATCTGCCTGCATTATAAATCTGTCCATATGAACATGCCTATTTCGGCTATATGGATACAATAACCTCAGGACACTGAATGCTGGCTAAAACTTCTGTTGTCATTTGCCCAAGTGCTTTAGCCATCTTGTAGCTATTGGAACTCAGGTAGTAGGTGCTGAATTCTATGGTGGGACAATTTTTTGTCATTGGCACTACCTGTGTCTTTCAGAGTTCCTAACATGGTTTCAGAGGCTCGCCTAGTGGGGATATATTTACATTAAACACCCTTTATTCCACCTGAAAAGTCTTGTCACTTTGCGTTCTGAAGCCAGTGACAGTCCTTAATAAATGTTTCTCATGTACAAGTCACAGACACTTCCCCTCCTTTATTCTGATTATAATTTCATCTGCAGGTTCACGAGGTGGCTATGGAAGAGGTGGGGGCTTCCAGGGTAGAAGTGGGGAACCCAAAAATGGTGATTGGGTTTGTCCTAACCCGTAAGTGTCATTTTAATTGGGCAGTGGTGTTTCACGTATGCTGTCCGAGTTTCTTAGCAGCTAAGTCTGGGGAATCCTTGTCTTTTCTAGGGGCTGTGGTAATATGAACTTCGCTCGCAGGAATTCCTGCAACCAGTGTGGTGAGCCCAGACCAGAAGACTCACGTCCATCAGGAGGTGTGTAAAGACCACTGCGTCTCTTCTGAAGTGTTAGAAGCGTTAATGACGTCTGTGGCTTTTTGAAGACACGCGGCTGACGTGTCGTTTTGCATTTCCCTCCAGATTTTCGTGGGCGAGGTGGCTACGGAGGAGAAAGAGGATATCGAGGACGTGGTGGCAGAGGCGGTGACCGGGGAGGTGGCTACGGTGGGAAAATGGGAGGAAGGTGAGCAGGTTCTCTGCCTTCGCTGGGTTGCATCGCATACAGACTGTGAAATCGATAGGGACTGTGGGACGGTGGTGTTGATGTGTTCATGCAGGACTGGGCTATGAAAACACTGCAGATGGAAGCTTCTGGGGAAAACAAGTCAGTTTGCCCGAGGAGTGTGTTTTGTGAGCATTTTTGGATAATGCTGTCTAAACATAGAAGAATAAACAGAAGTCGACTTAGAAATGTTTGAAGGGACTATTTGTTATTTGCTTAGGAGATTCCTTATAACTTCTTACTTCCCTTTCAGAAATGACTTCAGAAATGATCAACGCAACAGACCATACTGAAGACCACTGTGAATGTTTTGTTTGTCTTCTTGATGCGTTTGATAGTGAAATTGCCAGAGTTTTGCCTGCCGCTTCACCCATGGCCTCTTTGGATAGTGGAATTGAGTGAAACTAGATTTTTATTTTGGTGGGAGGGACTGGGGCGGTTTGGGAGAATTTTTTTTAAGCAAGACATTGAAATTTAATCTTGATTTCAACATTCACCTCTTTTCTTCCCCACCCCCATACCTTTTCAACAGGCCCTAAGAAGGAAAAGGATGAACTGTAAAATATTGCCAAAATATGAAGTGTTTTGTAATACAACAATAAATGCTGATTGTTTTATTTGTGAAATCTTACTGTTTCACAATTATTTCAGTGGTATTCATTTCCTTACATACTCCCTGTCTTCCTACGGCATGACCTAAGCAGGCAATAGGGTCTTGTTTGAAATGATGCAGCTGCTTTGACCCTAGATCCGTGCTCTTTGCAAAAATCTGTGGGTAAGTCAGTGGTGAGCCTACCTGCTGTCCGTGCCCTCTGTCCCACGCTTGCAGACTTGTCCCCTGCTCCTTTCTTTCTTCCCTCTGAGACTGAAGTCCTGCGTTGCCAGTGTTTTCCGTGTGCTTTGGTGTGCCCCTGCAGCCTTCGTGAGGAGCAGGCAGATGGCAGTGTGTTCTTGTGCTGCCGAGGAGCATATTGTGTCCAGGCCTGGATAACTCCAAAAGCAAGGTGGAATGGCTTCAAAAAAAGAGAAAAGGTAATTTGCTACATATTGCTGTACCTTTTAATTGCTGCTTTTGAAGTGTGGTGATAGCAAATGTGTTGTGTGCAGCCTTTTCATCTCCCAGATAAGATGCAGGCGAGGTTCAGTAGACACATTGTCAGCATTTGGGACTCAGCACTGAAGCCAAGGTTTGAAGAAACAAGGGAGGTTAATTATCACCCCTCCTTGGACTAGGTGATGCTGCAGAGGTGGGTTGGTGAGGAGCTGGCACTGCCACGGTCAGTTTATCGTCACAAGACTTGTAGAGAGAACATCCGGGTGTCCTCCTCTGGTGGGCAAAATACTGCCAGGGCAAGTTCTCAGGGTCTGCGGTTAACAACCTTGATAATTGGGCACACAGCTGCACACCATCCACCGCCTCTCAAAAAAGTGAACAAAAATAGCTTTTGTTAATGTTTGTAAGGCAGCTCCCTAGTTTGGTGTATGTTCATGATCACGGTAAGTTCAAATCAGCCATTACCCGTGGCTGTAAATGTAATAACTGTGCTGTGCCTTTTTAAGGATTTTTCCTGGACAGCACGGGTACGGCTGCTGCTCTGTCAGAAAAGGCATTTGTCACAAATTCTGGATGGTGTGTTTCTCTTAAAACAGTGCAATTTGAGGTATGTGTGTATTAGTGACAATGGGCGAGGCTTTATAGAGGCAAATTGTAGATAAATTCAGTATCTGTTTCTTGCTTAAGAAGTAAGATCTGAGGCTTAACTTGGTTCTGTCAAAAATGAGCCAGGCTAGAAAAGCTGGAGTAGCTTTGTCATTTTTAAAACAGAACTGTGGATCTGTCAGGAGGTGGAAAACCAAGAGAGGCTCAATCCCAGCAGAAGGAATGAGTTCAAGTTATCTGGGCTGGGAATGGCCATGCCCTGCTTCCTTCCTTTCTTTTTATGATCTATCCTCCAATATGTTTTCTAACCGGTGAGGTTTTAGTTTTGGAAATCAGTCCTGTAGGGAATGCTGGTGGTTTATTTATAAAAACACATCTAGCACTTGCCAAGCTCAACAATGGCTTTATGGGGAAAAGTGTAGCTGGGGGATGCCAATGCCGAAGAGGCTTGTGATCATTAGAGCTGAAATGCAGCAAAAATAGCTAAACAATTTTAAGAGACAGCCAAATAATTGCCGTGCTGGCTCTGTACAGCCCAGCCCACCTCACCCCAAGAAGTCATGCAGCTTAATAAGTTGCTCGAATACCACAGTGCTAGAGAGAGATATGGAAGCTGCGACTGAAGCCAATAGCTCGAATCTTTGGGGGTTTGAGGCCGGGATTCAGCCAGCGCTGCGTTGCCTAATCTAGAAATGATAATTCCCATTTCCAGGGTAACAAAGAGCTCGTGTGACGTTGCCCCCAGTACACGACGTTGCTAATGCTGCTGTAGAAATTGCTTGTAAAGGCGTTGTAATAAAACACAGCTGTCAGAATGCGCCCGAAGTTGCAGAAAGGCTTAAAAGTCCCCTTTCTGTACTAAAATGATGATGTTCGCTGGAACGCAGGTGACACTCTGATCCTCGGAAGAGCTATGCGTGGTTTTAGCAGTTTTCTGAGCAAATAACCGGTGAGATTCAGTCAAACTGCTCCAGCAAATGAAGCACAACACGCTGATGTATTTGTAGGAGTGCTGAAAATCTGGATGGAGCCTCTCTTGACCTCACCGACTTCCCGGGAACTCCGTGCACAAAAGGTACAGCCAAGGAAAGCACGTGTGGATTTTTGCATTTTCTTATTTTTCCTGACCACCCTTCTCCTAAGTACCCATTCCCAGCTCTGTTGATGACAGGATGCTGGACTAGACGGATTTATCTATCACGTTAAGGACAGGGGAAGTCCTTTGACTTGTCAGAACTTACTGTGCATGAATGAAGTACCCCAAAAAACTGCTTTTAAGCAGAAAATCTTTACCTTTGTGGCAGCTAAAGCCAGGAGAACATAAGCCTCTTGTGCCTTTGTGCAGAATTTGACTCTTGCAGGCAGGGATGCTGCCTGTAACGCAGGGCAGGGGGGAAAGCTGGTTCCCTGACCTTGCCTATCTGAAATTAAGTGGTCCCAGACCCGGCCACCAGCTCTGGGCAGCAGGGTCAGTATTTTTGACATTTCACCATAGCACCTGGCGAGCCGGCCCGCTGCTCCCCGGCTGCTGCAACTGCTGCTGAGCAACAAACATCTGAAGAACGACCGCTCTCCGGAGGCGGTGTCTCGAGTGGATGAAATGGAACAACTTGAACCTGTTCTTAGCGCTAAGCATTAAAGATTTTTTTTTTTTTTTTTTTTTTTTTTTTAAGCTGGCAGTTCTTGTGCGTCTCATCCATCCCGGGGCAGAACCTGTCCCCGAGGAGTAATGGTGTTGCTATTTGCTTATCGGTTTGTGATAAACATTAGGAGCTGCACCGAGAATTTTCACGTCACTGGAGTGCCGTTTCGTAACCTTGATTTACAAACTCCCCTGGGAGCTCACCTCCGCCGGCAGCAGGGGCTGATCCACCGGCGGTTCCCTCTGCGACACCCCACTGCCCCGCTCCGCACCCCTGTCCGTCACCAAACCTCCCCCCGTCCACACTCCGCTCTGTGATAACAGCCTTTCGTTCCCCGTGGTGTTCTTCGGGTTGATATTTTAATGGTATTGAACTGGGAACCCTCTGGGTCTCCAAATTCAAGCTGCGGAGGCATCTTAGGGGCAGGGTTTTCAATCAAGGGAGCGGACTGCATTGAGACCTTCTGCGTTAAATCCAAGGGAGATGGGATTTTGTCTAGAAACCCAAGAAATCGGGAATGTTTAGGCAAGCAGAACTTGTACAGATCTATTTATCATGCTCTTCCCAGAGTGTTTTTAAGTAAGTCTTTGTCTGCTGTTTGCTATAGGCTTAACCTCTCAAGGTTCGGTTTTGGGGGTAGAAGTTACAAGGATTCTAACTCTTTCTTCTGCCCCGCTTCTGAGCTTGCACCTAACGCTGAAAGAGCTGGAAATCCGTTCACCTTTCCACGAGGCAGCATTTCTGTTCCCGGTACCGTTCTGATTACAGCAGCTGGATAAACATCTTTAGACTCCGAGCCAAAAATCCGCTGAGAGCTGTGATTTGGCATCTCCGAGGCTGGGCTGAATTCTTCTCCGTCTGAATGCCGAAAAACCCTAAGGACTAATGCGGCGGCCCCGGGAAATGCCCGGTCGGGAAGCTGGGCTGCTCCGGGGGTGCAGGTGCCCTCCCAGACGCTTCCCCCCACATCACAATGAGCAGAGGAAGGAGTTTCCTGCCCCCGCTGGAGCCCGGCCAGCCGCTTTCTCATCACCCCTCTTCTTAAGTGGAAGAGCAGATGGATCAGTCGCTTCCTAGATACGAACCAAACACGGATGCGTTCGCAGACGGAGCTGCTCTTGTTTTGAAAGGAAGCGGCCGGCCCGTGGCTCTCTGTATCCCCCTTCCACTAGCCCCTCACGGCGTGCCAGCCCCCCGACGGGCTCCCCCAGTCACCGCTCGCTGGCCCAGCCCTCACCACCACCTTCATTTCTCCCATCGTGTGTTTTTTCTCCTTGTGTCTCAGCGACTTCCTTATTTTGCCATGTTCTGCGGATCCTTTGCCCTCTCCTTGGAATCCCGCTTGCCTTCCCTCCAGGCGAATCCCCATCCAGCTGAAAAGCCACACGTTCCGGATCCCTCCGGGTCTCTTCAAGCTGCACTCAACAGATGCTCCTGCAACTTCGTATTTTGGCATGATTAAAAAGAAGAGGAAGAGGCCTGTGAGCTTTAAAATAGGTGTGTGGTTGAAGCTGGCATGAAAACAAAAGCAGATATAAGTCACATCCTTTTTTTTTTTTTTTTTTTCCCCCCCCAGAATCAAAACATCCTTTTGCTTTAGTCAAATTAAAACCAAATAGTCAAACAAAATACTGCAGGGAGTAAACAGCGCTGTTAACTGGTCACTGGAAAGCACAAGGTCGTGGGCTGTTGTCTGAGTTGTAGGGTTGACACCCATGCACCGTGGTGCCTTGGGTGGGAAACAGCCCCTCGTGTCCCCGTGGGTGACCAAGTCCCTGGCCTGGGAGGGAAATTTAAGCACGAAGAGCGCAAACCGACAGCCCTGAGTGGGGGGTTATTTTGTAAAGCTTGAGAGAGCGCTGCTCTGACATCTGGTTTTGCTTCTCTTGCGTTGCTGCGCTCTGTGGCTACTGCTGGCCGCCGTCAGAGAGGGACCCCCTGCCTCCCAGCCCTCATCTGCTCTGCATCCGTGTGGTCTGGACCACAGGTGAACACAGATTTAGGGAAAAATGGACTTGCTTTCTCCTTCTCTTTCCGCCAGCTTCAAACTGGGCACAGCCCAAGCCTGGCTGCCACAGCTACCAGGAGGTTTGTCCCAGCACCATCACCTGCCCGTGCTTTGCTCCCCGTCCAGCCTGGAGAGACAGCACCCACAGCGGGACACATCCCGGCACGGCCACCCTGCGCGTCCCAGTCTGTCACAGGGTGAGTCAGTGATGGCCGACAGCCCTGGGAACACCAAGAAGGATCCATCCTCCACGGTGGGTTGGAGCACGGGGTGAGTCCACGGGGCAGCTCTCCCAGCCTTTCCCCAGGGCTGGAGACGGGGCTGTGGTGGCCTGAAGATCCCAAGGGGAATTTGTCCCAATGGCGCAACCATTGCCTCGCTCAAGTTCTGTTTCTCCTCTTTCAGTTCAGCTAAACCTTTTCAATATTTTAGTCAAATGGGAAATGTCTTTATTCAAATTCCACCCCCTTTACCCCTTCAAGGGGACTATTTAATAACCTTCCTTTGGAAAAAAATCACCTTGCTACTTCAAAAAAATCCTGTGTTGTCTAGCGAGGTACACAGCTTTCTTGGTCAGTGAGTTAGTCCTTGCAATGTTAGATACACAAACTGCTCCTTGGACTTAAAAGGTAAAATTATTTAAGGACTGGACTAGGGTAGAAAGATTTCACTGAATTTCACTGAATTTTTAGAGTTTAGTACACCGTAGAGATCATCTAGTCCAACTCCCCTGCTGAAGCAGGATTGCCCAGAGCATGTTAGAGCACGTTACTCAGGACGGCATCCAGGTGGGTCTTGAAAATCTCCAGAGAAGGGGACTCCACACCCTCCCTGGGCAGCCTGTTCCAGGGCTCTGGCACCCTCACC
>JAOXJK010000006.1:10376249-10402775 GCA_025774025.1 Xenus cinereus | reverse complement strand
TGTAGAGTAGGGTAGATGGTTGGACTCGATGATCCCAAGGGTCTTTTCCAACCTGAACGATTCTATGATTCTATGATCAGACTCGGCAGCTGGAGGAGATGTCTGGGAAGGGGGGGGCTGGGGTAGGGAGGGCTTGGAAAGGGGCAAGCAACAGGCAGAGAGGGCACGTGGAAGGTGCCTGCCCTGCCCGCGGGAGGTGGCGGACGCGGAGGATGACGTGTTTGGGGATGACGTGAAGATGACTGTTAACAGCAAGCGGAGAGCTTGGGCAGGAGGAGGAGAGGGAGAGGCCCTGGCACACCCTGAGGCTGCCATTCCCAGAAACCATTCCCGATCCTTGCCAGGCGACTGACGAAGCGCAGCCGGCTGGATGCTGCCCGTGCCCAGGGAGGGATGCTGCCGGGGGACGCCGGGGGGCTGGTGTCAGGAGTTGTGTCAGCATCAAGAGCAGGTTAATGCCAACTCCCTTCTTCTCCCTGCCCTGAGACGAGCCGGGAGGGAAGAGGATTTAAAAGCACTTTAAAAGCAATTTAAAAGTTTTTCCAGCCGGCAGCTGTCCTGGGGCAGCCCGTGGCATTCCTGGTGCTCAGCCCACCTCTCCGTTGGGATGCGGGAAACTGAAGCAGCCGCTTTCACTTTTTATTCCTCACGACTTTAACTCCAATTCTCTTGCACTAACAGGATGCCGGGCGGCTTGTTTGTCTCCTGCAGACATCCCTGGCGGCGGGGAAGGCGGGTGTGGAGCATTCCTGCGACCGGGGCTATTAACTTCTCCAAAAGCTGCGGGCGCAGGCTGGGCAGAGGGAAGCCGTTTATTTTCTTTAACGTGCACTTTATGTGCTGGAGCAAGTTCAGAGCGACAATCTCTGACCATGTAAATGGCCGATAAGAAGAAGAATGGTTTGGCAGAGCGGATTGCCCCCGGAATGTGTCTCCGCTTCGCAGCAGCACATCCTGCGTGGGAATGGGGAGAGGCTGCAGCCTGACCCCATCTCACCCCACCCTACTTGTATCCACAGCACTTAAGCCTTTATTTTAATCATTGCATTGAGCCGAGGTGATTAGAGTGTGGGTTTGGTAGCCTCTGGCTGCGGATGACAAGGCAGCAGCGGGTTTTTTGATCTGTTGATAGCAACATTTCCTCCTACGCCTCCACCATGTCATGGCCAAAACCCCAAGAGCCATCAAAAAGGGTTGGGAGAAGACGTAAACCTGTGTGAGCGCAGGAGGGGCGGCTGCTTGGGGTGCAGAGACCTCAGGAAAAAAATAAATAACTGAGTTTTCTGCGCATCCCTGGGTTTGCAGTACTGTTTCCCATTTCATTTCAGTTTTTCCCCCCCATCTCCCAAGCCCACGTGTGCAAACGCTTGCCCGTGCTCTGAGCTGCCTCTCCCATGTTTCTTCTTGCAGCTGTTCCTGGAGAAATACGGATACTTCGGGGAGCCGGGGGCCGGCACGCACAGCCCCGCCGAGTTCAGGGAGGCGGTGAGGTACGAGCCTTTTATTTCAAACCACCGCAGAAATGCAGCGACTCCGGCTGCATGGGAGCTTTTTTCCAGCTGGAGGGGTCTTTTTGCAGCTGGAGGGGTCTTTTTGCAGCCGGGGTCTCTCTCTCGCATGGTCCGATGATAAAGCACAACCGGTCCTTTTTGGAAAGGCCGGTCCGTACCCAGCTCCCGCAGCTGGATGCCGGCTGCTGGCAGCCCAAGGCCTCGCTGCGCTGCTTTATTTGCCTTTTATGGCCCGGTGCTCCCCTTACAATAATATCTGCGGCGAGGCCGAGGTTGGGGAGGGCTGGGAGGTGTCAGGGGGCCAAGATGACAGCCCCCCCTCGGACTTCTCCTAATGAGATCACATTGGCTCTGGGAGCATCCCTGGACTGACCCTGAGTAAAAAGTCAAGGGCAAAGTCAAACAACTTGGGTTAAAAACTGGAAAAGGCTTTTTTTTTTTTTTTTTAAGGCTTCCCTGTCTAATTTTGCCCTGCGAGGGGATGCCTCACCGGCCAGATGTGGTTGCAGAGGCAAATCCTTGCTTCATGTCCCACCATCGGGAATGCATCCTGGTGATAAAGCAAGGATTTGCCTCTCCTTGGGTCGAACACAGGCACAAACATAACCGAAATCCCCACTGGGGGGTCTGTGTGTGTGTGTGTGTGTGGTGATATATCCTTTCCTTTTCCAGGGACTTCCAGCGGGTGACCCACCTCCCGCTCAGCGGGGTCCTGGATGCCCCCACGCTCCATCAGATGTCTCTGCCGCGGTGTGGCACGGGGGACGGGGAGAGCCGCGCTGCCGGGGCTCACCGGGCATCTGCCGCCCGCCGCCGCAGGCGCACCGCGCAGCACGGTGAGCGCTCACACCGGGGGTCCCGGGGGGGGGGAGTTTGGGTTTCTGGGGTGCTGGGTGTCCAGCTCTTCCATCCTGGCTCCTGGAGATGCTGCCATGGACAAGAGGTGCAGCCCCAGCGGGGTCCATCCCAGGGCCCGCCTGGGCTTTGCACCGCTTTATTTTTAAACCTCTTTATTTTTAGTTGTTCTGTGTGGCTTGATGTCAGCAAGGATTAGAGAGACGCGACTCCCACTCGTGGGGAAATTCATCTCTCCGGGGTGGTTTTACTGCTGTCAAGGGAGCCGGGACATCTCCAGAGGAGCAATCAGGTCACTGTGGCCCCAGGCACAGCCATGGTGGAATGATGCAGAGGGCAGGGGTTGGCATGCAGTGAGGTTCTGCTGAGCTGTGAGAGTCTAACGTGTGTTAGTCACCCAGCAAAAACCACTAAAACCTGTTGGTGCTGGGCTGCCTGGCCAAGGAGAGTGGTTTCACCCACATAAAAACTCTGCTCCGAGCAGCTTCTCTTGCTCGTGCGTATCCAGGATTGGGCCTCTCGTCTCTCATGAGCTGCCTCCCGGGCTTGTGGATGAGTAACTGGATTCCTAGAGAGCAAGAGGGCTGTGACCAGCTGCGCTTAGGACATGGGAAAAATGAAGACGAGATTAAGAAAGGGCTCTGTGCCGTGTCAGGCTGTCTCTGCATCTGGCAGGGCTGGCGATGGATGGTCCCAGGAGATGGCCCCATCCTCCTCCTCCTGCCTCTGGCTTTCCTTCCGAAACCCTGACACGCAGCATCGTCCCTGCAGGCACCATCCCGGTCAGAGGGTCTGCCGTGCCCCGGCCAGGAGGGCCACGAGGCAGAGCCGGGAAGGACATGCAGCAGGAGATGGGTGAACGTGATGCAGGAGATGCCCTGCAGCTCATGAGGTTCCTTTCTGGGGATAGTGGTTCGGAGCTGGGTGGCAAGAGACACCCAGTAGCTCTGAGCCCAGGTGGGGAAGGGCTCCGTGGGGTGCTGGTTATTGCCCCGGTGGTCCGGTGCTGGCAGATCCCCCGTGCAGCTGGTGGCAGTGGGGATGGCAGTAATGCCGTATCGGTGCCGGCAGGCTGGAGGGGGTGCCCACAGGGCTGGCGGCACCGGCCAGGAAGGCTGGAGGCTTTGTGCTAAGTTGGCTGTTTATCCTACTTGGAGCAGGAAACCGCTGCAGCTGAGCCAGCAAAGGGCTTTGTTATCCACCCCGCTCCCAGCAGGATCTTCGGCAGGCGGCCGCCGTGTCCCTCATCCCACCAGCTTCGGGCAGCACTTGCACCCCTGGCGTATGGGGAAAAGCCAACCCCAGTTTGGCCTTGGCTCCCAAGCTGGTTAGCCCAGCAGCGGTGGCCAGTGCAGGGCTGGGGAGGGTGTCTGTCTGTCCTGTTGATCCCAGGCTTGGTCCCAGCCCGGGGGTGGAGGTTGTCTCCCTGTGCAGGTTGGGGTCCGGCATGTCCACCCCTCTCTGCGCCTCCAGACAAAACCTCCCCTCTGCAGTCGAAGCCCAAGACTTTCTGCTTTCTGGGAAGGTTTGGGGACAGGTCCTGTTTGCCTCTGGAAAGGGAGTGGATTTGGAAATCAGGGTCTGCAGTGGAGGGCACTGGGAAGAGGACTTTCTTCTAGCTGCCTTGCTGGGCTTTACCAGGCACCGGAGCTGGCCAGAACCTCTACTGACCAGCAGGTCCTTGGCCAGACAGTGTGTCGGGCAGTGATAGCCTGGATTTCCCCTCGGGGAACTCCCTGCCTGCGATTGTCCTGGGCTCAATGGCTGCGTGTGGCACCCAGCCCTCCTCTTCCCGAGAGCCAGTTGCCTTTTTCTTGCCCAGTTCCGCCCGCTGGTGCCATCCATTCTCCTCTGGTGGGAGATGCTCTGGCCAGAGCCTCCTGCTCCTACCTGCTGGTGCTATCCATCCCCTTCCGATGGGGAGATGCTCTGCCTGGATCCCCCCCTGCCGGCTGGTGCCATCCATCCTTCTCCGCTGGGAGATGCTCTGCCTCTGTGGAGGGAAGGACGGGATGCTGGGGCTTACCGGTGCCATGTCATGTTGGAGTTGGAGGCTGTTGTTGCACTGATGAGCAAGGGGGGTTGGTTCTGTCCCCGGGAGGGTTCCCACCTGGCCCAGAGCCTCCCCTGCCATGGGCTGCTCAGAAATTGAGGGGAAGGAAGCAGAGCTGGTGCTTCCCCTCGCAAGCACCAGCGAGGAGAAGCCCGTGGCTTGGGCTGGGTGAGCTGGGACGGGATGTCTGCCAGCTTTGCCGAGGGACGTGGCTCAGACCCATGGCTGAGCCCCGTCGTGCTGTCGGCTCCGTTCCCCCTGTTTCCCCGCACATCTGGAGCAGGTCCGTCACCTCTCCCACGCCTCGGCACTGGCTCTGGCACCCACATCTCCCAGCGTGGCCCCACGGCTTCTCTCCCGATCCTGGATGCCCCCATCCAGATGTAATCGCAGGGCTCTGGGGTCCCTGCAGCTGCCGAGAGTGCTGGAGGAGAAAAGGGGGCTGTGATGCTGCACGGGGGATGCAGGAACATGTATCTTTGCTTTGTGGGGAGCTCAGGGGGACCTCACGGGTTTGTCCTCTTCGTCATTGTCACCATCTTCCCCCGTGGCACCGGGGCTGTGTCCCCCATGAAAGGACAGACTCGTGCTCCCTGGCCAGCTGGATGAAGCCGTGGACATCTGTGGGGTCTCTGGGCATATGATGGAGATCAGCATCATGGTGGTTGGTGCCATTCCTTCATGGTGATGTGTTTCAAACCCAACTGCTTCTCCCCTTGAGGAGGAGCTCTTTTTTCCCTTCTGGGTGGTGCCCAGCTCTTGGCAAATCTGCCTTTACCAGGCTGCAGCCCCAGCCCCAGCGTCCTGTTGTGCTCCCAAGGTGCTGCTGAGAGCCCTTCCCACTCCTTTTGCTTCTGGGCCACTTTTTTCGGAGGTGGATTTGCTTTCTCTCCCTGAAAGCCGGTCCTTAGGCTGCATCTTCTGGGCATGAAGTTGACATGAAGCAGGAGACCTGCAGGTCAGGTACCTGCGCTGGATTTGGCCCTGGAGAGCAAGGCAAGGGGGGAGTCAAACTGGGTGCCCCAACCTCTACTCTCCTCAAACAGGTTTTGGGCCCTCTCTTAGGGTTTGGTTGCAGCTCTGGCCTTGGGAATCTCTGGGGGGGGATCTGGTGGTTGCACCTTCAGAGGGATTTCATGGGTCCTGCTGCCAGTGCAGGGTGCTGAGGCTGCTCATGGCATGCCCAGGTGGGCTTTCAGCTTCAGCTTGGGAAAGCTGTGGCTTTTCCCAGCACTGGGATACCTTTCACTACCCAAGCAGCCCTCAGGTGGAAGAACAAGTCCAAGTCCCCATCGTCATGCTGAGCTTGCCTCTTTTGCAGGCGGGAGGTGGTACAAGCGGCACCTGACCTACCGGGTGGTGAACTGGCCCTCCTACCTGCCACAGCATGAGGTGCGTCTGGCTGTGAAAGCCGCCTTCGAGCTCTGGAGCAACGTGTCCTCACTGGTGTTTTGGGAGGCACAGGATGGCCCAGCTGACATCCGCCTGACCTTCTTCCATGGGGACCACAACGATGGACTCAACAACGCCTTCGATGGACCAGGTGCTGGTCGCTTCCCCCTCGTAAGCTTCTCTTTTACAACGTGGGCTCTTCCCCGGTAGGGAGGAGGGCTGGGGCGGCGATGGGCTGGGGGTGATGGAGGTGAGGCTCTGCCCCGGCACCACCTCCCAGTTTGCACCGGTTTGCTTTTTGATTTGGGGTCCTCGCTCCTGCTTCTGCAACTGGGGTCTGCCAGCGAGGTGGTCGAGATGCTTGTTCTAGGATCACACCGATGGCCTTTGAGGAGCTCTCCCCATCCTGTCGGCATCCTCCAAATCTGAGCTCATTCCTTCCAGCTGAGGCTTTCTGCACGGTGCTATCGGACACGCTCAGGCTTTCTCTCTTCTTGAGCCTTTGCCTGGTGTGGGTCACTGCAGTGGCTTCAGTTCCTGGCTTGAGCCCAGGGCAAGAAACCAAACTCATGAACCACAGAGCAAATACACCCCCTCTGTGCTCAGGAGCAGAAGGCAGAACTGGTCTGGGTTACATCTGCTGTGGGAAGCTGCTGTTGTTTCTCAGGAGACCTCCTAAAGGGCTAAAATCGATGCATATTTAAGCAAACCAGAGCTGCCTGTGCCCCCCACCCCTCAGCTTGCAGCTGAGGTCTTCTCCTGCCTCACAGTCCATGATGGCTCTCATGTCCCCAGGAGGTGCCCTGGCTCACGCCTTCTTCCCCCGTCGCGGAGAAGCCCATTTTGACAGCGCCGAGCGCTGGTCCCTGCACAGCGGCAAAGGGCGCAACCTCTTCGTTGTGGTGGCACACGAGGTCGGCCACACGCTAGGGCTGGAGCACTCCTCCGTCAAGAGCGCCCTGATGTCTCCCTACTACAAGAAGCTCAGCAAGGATTTTGTCCTCAGCTGGGATGACATCTTGGCCATCCAGAACTTGTACGGTGAGCCTGGCTTCCCCGAGCATCCCTCGGTTCCTCTGGGGCTGTTCCCTGGGATGGAGAGTGAGGAGCAGGGATGGGAGCAGGTCCCTGCAAGGGGAGAGGGCTACATGGAAGGGACATGGTGGGGACGGGCCCCATACCTTTGTGGCTGGGGAGGAAGATGCAATAGGGCATGTGGGAGGGGTACCAGGTTCTCCAGGGCAGGGTAGGCTGGACTTGCTGTCTGCTTGTTTGCAACCAAGGAAACGCTGGTGCATGTGTTTTGGGGGTACCAAGGGGCCTTTGCCACAACCTTATAGAGGAGGACAGGAACCAGACAGTAGGACAAGGAGTGTTTGGAGCCCAGGACAGATCCCCAGCCCTGTGCTCACGCAGTGTTCTGGAGAAAGCCATTTCCCTGCCTCTTCATGACTCACCACTCCTTGTTCCATCCCAGGGAAGCCCTCCAAGGGCTTGGCCATCCAGCTCCCGGGAAAGGTCTTCACTCACTTCCAGGACTGGAGCGTGGACCTTTATGGTGGGGACCGGCAGCGGAGGAGCCTCAGCGCCTATTACTGCCACTCCTTCTTTGATGCCATAACTGCTGGTGGGTGTTTTCTGGTGGAACCCTCTCTCGAAACACATACCCTCACCCCTTGTCCCACCACTGCAGCAGCCCGTCTCTACTCTGATAAACTTCAGTGGTGGGAAAGGTGGGTTTGGCTGGTCCACAGCCCCATATGTGCTCCAGAGGCTGGTGGCATCACTGATGCACATCGCTGCCACAGAGTGGAGCATCCTGAGGACACAGGGATGGCTTGGTGTTGGGAGACACCTAAAACTTGGGCTGTGTCAAGGCTTATTTGCTGCAGGAGCTCAACCATGAAAGATGAACCTTGAGAGAGAGCTGTGGTTGGCTTTTATCCTCTCCGGGCTGGAGTGGAAGCAATGAATTACGAAAGTTGAGGGGGTGGCTGAAAGGCAGAAGGGAGTGTCCAAGACCTGAGCATCCCTGAAGCACCACAGATCTGCATGGGGCTGAGAGGGGAACCAGGGGAGCAGTGGCTGGGAGGTGGGATGAGGTTTCTCACCCAGGACCCTCCTCACTCCTCCGTCTACCCTGCAGACGCGGATCACAACCTCTACATCTTCAAGGGCAGCCACTACTGGGTGGTGCCGGCGAGTGGCAACGCCAGCGACCCGCAGCCCCTGCAGCCACGCTGGCCCGGCCTCCCCGCCGGCATTGACGCCTGCGCCTGGTCCCAGCTCAGCGGCAAGTTCTACTTCTTCAAAGGTAGGTGAGGAACAGGCAGGAGAGCTTCCCTCAGGGCTGCCACCGCTCCTGCCTGTGGTCTGGATGGAGCATCCTCTCCTGCCCATGTCTCCTGTCCCGTCCCGTGTCCCGTCCCAGCACGGAGCTGGGGCATGGCTGGGTCCCAGCTGTGCAAAAACCCACAGGAGCCCGGGGCTTGGTGCCTGCCATGGATTAACTGTATGGCCTTGGGCATATCGCCCCGACAGCCCACATCACCCCCTCGTGCCTCAGTTTCCCCACTCAGGGGGGCCAGCGCTCACCTGTGTTTGAAAATAAAACCCGATGCATCCAACTCTTTGGGGGCTCAGGGAGGAAACGCTCCCCGAAGACGCGCGGTCACGGGGGAGGGAGGTGACTGCGGTGTTTTCATGGTACACGTGGTTCCCTGCGCCCTGCCGGGAGCTGAGCTGCCACAGGGAGCTGAAATGCCACCCGCCAGCTGCCCGGTGACACGCCACAGCTGGATGGGTACAGGAAGGTCAAACCAGGCAGCCGGGCTGCCGGGGTCAGCCCCGACTTTTAATGGAAACCAGTTGCTGGCTGGTCAGAAAGGGGGGCTTTGTTGCTGCTGCTGGGCAAGAGCCAAAAGCCCCTCTCCCTCCCCAGCCCTCGGCCGCTCCCTCCCTCCCCGGGGCTGGGTCAGGCCAGGGCTCGGGAGCAGAAAGGGGCTTTTGTCTGCCTGCTTCCTGGGGACAGTGACGTGGCTCTGCGGGGACAGCCGAGCGCTCGGCCCCGATGGCAATTCCTGCGGCTGCAGTGCCGGTCCCGGTTGTCCCAGCCCTGGAGGAGGCTCCATCTGGGCCCATCTGTCCCTCTCACCGTGCAGGGACAGGGGGGAGGATTTGCAAGGAAGCAGCGTGGTGGCCCTGTTCTGTCCTGGGTGGTCCCTTTCTGTGCCCTGAGCTACTGCGCCTCAGTTTCCCCCCCAGCCTGGTCCCTGGACCAGCTCTGTGGTGGTGCTGGTTGGGTCACCAGTGGGATGGATGTCACAGATGCATGTCTTGGCCTGCAAGCCTGACCCCGTCGCTAAGTCCTTCCACATCTCCTGTGATGAACCCCGTTGGGGTGGTCTCTAACCCCTCTCCCCCATCTCTTCCCAGGTGGCCGATGCTGGCGCTACACGGGCTCCACCTTGGAGGCAGGTTTCCCCCAGAAATGCAGCGCCCGTGGCCTCCCGCGACACCCCGACACCGCGCTCTACTTCCAGCAGCTCCGGCGCCTGGTCCTCTTCAAAGGACCCAAGTACTTCGTGGTGAGCGAGGAGACCCTCGGCGTGGAGCCCTACTACCCCCGCAGCCTGCGGGACTGGGAGGGATTGCCCCCCGGCACGACGGGAGCCCTCACCCACCGCGACGGCTTCGTCTACTTCTTTCGGGATGACCAGTACTGGAAATTTGACCGGGCGAAGCTCCAAGTGGTGGCCACCGGCAAATGGGCCACCCAGCTGCCCTGGATGGGCTGCTGGGATGCAAACGGTGGGCAGGACCTCTTCTGAGCGGAGCGTGCTGGGATAAAACGGAGGTGGGCTGAACCCCACCTTGCTTGTGCTGCCCAGATCCATCTTTAATTGACTCTGGATTCCTCTCTGGGGACAGTTTGGGCAGGGACCAGAAGGTGGGGGCTGCCTGCAGATGACCAGAGCCATGGGTTGGTGGAGCGATGCCCCGGCACAGCAGGGATGCAGGATGGGGCAACCATCAGCCCAGACGGGTCTGTCACAGCCAGGTGGGCTGGAAGCTTTGGGAGACAATATTTTTTTAAAAAAGACCACCAAAAAAAAAAAAAGGTGTAAGCCATGGAGACGGTGGACACACCTCTTTCTGTTGAAGTTCAGGATATTTTTACGCTTTTTTTTTCGAACTGGGACTGGGGTTTGTTGATACTTTAGCTGTTTTTTTCCCCACAATCAGGCAGAGAAGTGCCTCACTGTGGCTTGATCTGAGGTTTGGGTGGTTTTAAATAAGAGACTGAGGATGTTTTCTGGTTAAAACAAAAAGAAAAGAGACATTTGGACAAGAATAGGGGTCTGTGTTGAACTTTGGCCCCTCTCCTGCCTCTTTCCCTCCCAGGGATGGAGGCTCAGCACCTTGAGGACCTCATCCCCTGTGGGTGCTTTACTGGGCTGCGTCCATATCCCAGCTCTCTGGTGAGGCACCAGCTGGAGACACCAGCACCATGGGATTTTTGGGGAGAAAGAAGAGAGTTTTGGTCCAGGAGCCTCTTCGGAGTGAAGGGAGCAGGGAGGAAAAGCTGAGCCGCTGACTGTGTCGCTGTGGGATGGTGTTGTGCAGGTCGAGGGCAGCAGGAGCATCACAGCTTGGCTTTCTGATGGGTTTGGGATGGCTGGGTGGGTTCTCCGGTGTCTAATAAGGGCTGTGCTCACCTGGCAGCCTTCCTTGTGTACAGAGAAAGTGTCTGTCCTCTGTCTCTGCAAGTGATGGGATCAATGTAGTTTTGAGTCCTGTGTCCCTCTGCCACAGTTGGGTGAACTGGGTTGAAAAATCACGGGGGGAGGAGGGGGAGAAGAGCAGGCGAGCAGGACAGACGGACGTGTCCGTGCATGCAGGCTCGCAAGGACAGCTCGGCTGCATATTCCTCATTCCTTTCCCAAAGCAGGCTCCCCACCTCGAAACGCCGCTGGCTCCTGTGCACCGAGTCACCGGCCACGTCTGCGAAGAGCCATCGTCTCCCGCAGCCAGCGGGGGGGGGGACATCGGGGCTCCGAGGCTTCAGTGCAGTGGCAGCAAATGCCAACCCTCCGTGCTGACCGGGACGGCTTTCTTAAAATGTCCTTGGATTGGAGAGATTTGGGGGATTTTCACCGTGCCGGGGTTGTAGGTGCATGGGGTGCTGCTTTGCTGATGGTTCTCCCAGGACTCGGATCCCAGCCCTGGGTGCCCTGCTTCGGGTCGGTGGCTTTGGCACTGGGCTGTGGCCGGTCCTGCCGTGCCCAGGGTGCTGTGCCAAGAGCCAACACGGGCAGTTCTGTCCATTTTCTGTGATATTTGTGAGTGAGCCCTTCCTGCGCAGGCACGGGCACGGGGACATCATCTGCTGGTGGCTTAAAATCTCAGGGGCTTTTCGATGTTACCAAAGAGACAGGGCCACATCATTTTTATTTTTAATTGAATGATAATAAGGCTTCCAGGGAGTCCCAAGGGCTTGGAGAGCTGGTGGCAAATAAAACAAACCTCTGGATATGCGATGTTGGGATTTCTGCTTATTTTCATGTCACACTTTTGTATTATTTTTATTTTAAAGCCAATCTCGTGTTTCCTGAAAGGGCTGTATTTATGTTGCACGTATTTGTTTGGGATTGCCATGGGTATTCCTGAGTTTGGCCTCAGCTTTTGTGCTTGCTGGATCAAACGGTGGGGATGGATCCCACTGTATGAAGTGCATGACGCTGACAATGAAGAAAACATGGAAACTCTCTTTTTCTGCTTCATCCTGAATTATTGTGGTGGTCTCCCCACCTTGGGATGTGTTAATAGGTTTTTCTTCCAGCACAAAGGATGAATTCATGCTGATGGGACCCTCCAGGTCCTTCACCCCAGCCCATCGTGGCACATTGAAGGCAGGTCCTTGCCTCCCACAGGATGGAGAACACCCTGGAACCTTCCCTGCTGCTCCTGTTTGCTTTGCTCCATGCCATGACACGCCGGGGTGTCCTGCCTGTGCTGCCCACTGGATGGGCAGCGTTTTGCCTTGCAGGGAGAAGGACCCGCTGGTGTCACAATGTTTGCAGAGTCGGTCCTGCCTCCATCCCCGCTCACATCTCCCACCCAAAGCTGCATCTCTCCAGCCCTCTCAGCTGGCACCGGCCGTGGGATCTGCAGCAGGATGGGGAGGCTGATGGAGGTGATGGGGGGGAGATTGACGGGGTTGATGGGGGGATTGATGGGAAAGGCTGGCACTGGACAAGGTCTCTGTGTCAAGGGGTCTGCCCTGGGCACTGAGAAGGGTCAGAAGAGCAGTGTGATGGCTGGTCCACCTACTGCTTTTTGGAGATGGGAGGATTTAAGGGTCTGTCTGTACCTCAGGGGTTCAACTCTGCAGAGAGGCAGCAGGTCGTTATCCCCTTTTGTGTCCCCTTAGGAGAGAGCTGGGCATCCCTTCTGGAGGCTGAGGGTGGGACAACCTTGAATCTGCTCCCATTTTTGTGTTTTCCTTTTCCTCCCTTGTTTGTCACGGTGTTTTTCCTGGGGCTGTGTGCTGTCAGGATGCCTTGGGGTCGTCAGTGATGCTGCCAGGGCTGAGCGCAGCGCTGCTGGCAGAGACGGGTGACTGTGCTGCATCCCCTGCACCCCACACATGTGGGGGGACCTGGGGGAGGCAGACTCACACTCTGAGCCCCACTGGGTGCTGCGGCTGAAAACCCTGCGTCACAAGGATTCCTTTCTCCTGCTGGGCTCCTTGGCAGGGCATGCCAGGCGCAGACTCCTCCAGCCAGCCTGCCACGCATTCCCCAGCCCGGGGGAATAGCTGGGATTCTTGTATTTCCTCCCCCAAATTGACACCAGCTGGACCGTGATCTACAGTGAACATCAGCAGTTGACTCCAGAGAGAGGGCAGGTTTTCTGACACAGCAGGAAGCCCCCCAAGCCCAGGAGAGGCTCCGTTTCAGTCCCATGGTGTGGGCACGTCCCTGGTAGATTTGCTTTTTGTAGAAGTACCTGGGTGCTGGGGCAGCCCTGTGAGCCCTGGGTTAGGGAGGGAGTCTCCAACATTCCCAGCAGTGCCCACTCACCCGGGTAGTTATTTTCTTAAAGCCCTAGCTCCCGAAGTCCTGCCATCCATGGAGGAGCTTGGCTTTTTCCGAAGACCTCACTGTTTTGGACAATTTGGTAAGAAGTTTGCAAGGGAGCACGGTGCAGAAAACCCCAGAGGTGAGCATACAAACAAACCCCCGCATCCTCATTTTATTTTTTTTCCAGAAAGAGGTTTGGGGAGAGGATTGATGGATTTGTTCTGGGATTTGCAGGTGCAGCTCCTGCATTTCCTGGGAGCTTGGGCTGAGCCCTGACACAGCGCAGGGCTTCCCAGCTCCCAGGAAGGGGGGGAACAAGCCCTGGAGTGAAGGGGGCTTCCAGCATGTTTGGCCTTGCAACAGCACACAGTGGCATCTCAGCCAAGTGTCTGAGTCTGTAAAATGGGTGCAAAAATGTGGCTGTCTCTGGGCTATCAATTCAGGGGTGCCAGGCCCTGAACGTGCACCTTGTAGGGCCCCCAGGTGACCCCACCTGTGGTGGAGGTGGGTGCAGAGATGGCAGAGAGGGGACAAATCCCCCATCTTTTGGGGCTGTGAGTTACTTAGGATGCCGAAGGGCTGCTTTCTAACCCCCTCCTGACCCAGAGCCAGGGATCCTGGAGGAGAAAATCCACCCCCAGGGAGTCTGGGGAAGAAGGAGCAGGGCTGCTGGCAGAGGAGAAGGCGCTGAAGGGTTAATGGGGAGTGTTTGAAGCCGGTCCCTTGTCACCAAGGAGAAGGGAACAGCACTTGGGAAGGAAACAAAACACCCACTGCCCAGGAGGGTCACTTCCTTTCCCCAGGCTGCATTACAGCCCTTGGATCTCAAGAAGGGCTCCCAGGAGGACAGTGTCACCCTCCCAGGTGACAGAGAGCAAGTGGCACCGGGTGAGTGTGGCTGCTGGGGAGGTCGGCTGGGGACACGGCCCAGGGCAGCTCCCGATGTCCCCATCACCCTTGTCCCCATCACCGCTTTCCTTTGGTCTCCTCCCCAGTCTTATGGCAAAATGTGGGGGACACCGGGTGCTGCGGTGCGGAGCATCCGTCCCTACCGCTCCAGCGAGCAGTACCTCTACGCCATGAAGGAGGACTTGGCCGAGTGGTTGAAGGAGCTGTACGACCTGGACATCGAGGTGGGCACCTTCTTGGAGGTGCTGGAGACGGGGGCCGTGCTCTGTTCCCACGCCAACAACGTCACCCACGTGGCCGGGGAGTTTGCCCGTGCCTGCCCCGGGGTGGCCCGCCACCTCCACCTGCCCACCGCTGGTGTGGCCTGCAACCCCGCGGCACAGCCGGGCACCTTCCAGGCCAGGGACAATGTCTCCAACTTCATCCAGTGGTGCAGGAAGGAGATGGATATTAAAGGTAAGATGCCAGGCTCCAGCTGTCCCATGTCCCTGGGTGCAATCCCCCTCCAGCTGCTCCTGGCATCACCCCAGGGTTTTCCCATGTCCCCCAAAGGCATCAGGCAGCACTGTGCACACATGCCCTGAGCTGGCATTTCTTGCACAAGTTCCTCTGGGCTCGGCAGCAGCTTTGCAGGGCACTGGCACCCAGCAGACGTGTTTGCTTGGGTGCAAATATGCGCTGGGGGGGTGGAAATGGAAAGGGCATAGGCTGCAGGATGGCCCTGATCCCGGCACGGCATGATCCCGGCTGTAAGAACATCAGGAGTGGTCCTGGCTCTGAGCAAAGAGTCTGTCACCCTGACCCCCCACCGCCAGAGGATGCCCAGGAAGGGCACGGGTATAGAGTGACACGTCCTCAGCGCACCCAACCACCGGGGTTTGAGATTTGGGATGCCATGAAACAGCCTCTCCTTGTAGATGCCCAAGGGGAAGGCTCTTCCTCTGTGAATCTATCCCAACCTTTGTTGGAACCAGCCATATTCCTAGCGGGATGGCTCCAGGGAACAACATCCCTTCCAGCGGGTTTTGATTCCACCGGTGTCCCCTGTCCCTTTTGTCCCTGTCCCCACATATCTGTCCTGTCTGAGTCCACCCTTGCCCTGCCCCAGATGTCCTGATGTTTGAGACAGAGGACCTGGTGCTGAGGAAGAACGAGAAGAACTTTGTGCTATGCCTGCTGGAGCTGGCACGCCGTGCCGCCCGCTTCGGCATGTGCGCCCCAACCCTCGTGCAGATGGAGGAGGAGATCGAGGAGGAGCTCCGCCAGGAGCTGGACCTGCCTCCCGCAGACACCCCCCTGCCCCGGCACCCCAGGAAACCACGGGACCTCCACAACCTCGACCAGATGGTATGGATGGGTATGGAGCGGGATGGGAATGAAGATGGTCATGGCCCCCACAGGACCCTTCCCAGGAGCTCTGGTGAGGACTCATTCCTGCTGCCCACAGGTCCAGCACCTGGTCAGCCGCTGTACCTGCCCCATCCAGTTCCCAATGATCAAGATATCTGAAGGGAAATACCGTGTGGGTGACTCCGACACCCTCATCTTTGTCCGTGTAAGTCCGCTTCACCCCGTGCTTTTGGGGCACAGGCACCCTCCTTTGCTCCCATAAAGTCTTTTCCATAATCTGTCCCCAAAATGGGGCCAATGTGGGGGTTTTGACCTGCCCAAAGCAGGGAAGCTCAGCCCTGCTGTACATGTTTGCATGGCTGTAACCACCCGTGTCTACAGGACAAAACCTGCTGTCCCACACCAAGGTCTCACCCAGCACTGGGGTGCTCTGTCCCTGCCTGGGTCCCTCCCTAAGCCTGGCCTTCCCAAAGGGCTCAGCACGTGGTGGCAGAGAGGACTTTTCCCAAAAGTGCCCCCCCGCCCCGCCTTGGGGTGTTGAGACATGTTGGGATGGCAGCAGGAGCTGGGGCCCTCCCTGCCTTGGTGGGGCTGATCTGGGGAACGAAGCTGTCCTTTGGGAGACCTGGTGGCACTTCAGGCAAGCCCGTGGCTCTTGAGCACCAGAAGACGAAACCTGGCTGAACGTGCCGCCCCCGGGCTGCTTAAAATGGAAGGGGGGCTGGGGGGGGTCCCATGAATGCATTGCGTGCATCGCTCTGGACCTCATGGCATGTGGCATCCCGTGCAGATCCTGCGGGAGCACGTCATGGTGCGGGTCGGAGGTGGCTGGGACACGCTGGAGCACTACCTGGACAAGCACGACCCGTGTCGCTGCACCTCGCTCTGTGAGTCCCCGTGTCCCCAAAACCCATCGCTCTGCCCTGTGGCTGGGGTGTGTGTGGGGGGGTCCATCCTGGGTCTCGCTGCTTCTGGGGCTGTTTTCAGGAGAGGGAAGCCTCTTTGCTGCGATGGCTCCTTGCTTTGCTGGGGAATGTCTGGTTTTGGGGACTCTCTTTGGCTTTGGTGGCCACTAGAGGTCATGGCAGACTTTTGGATGGAGTTGGACCCCAAAAGCTTCTTTGCAGGGACTGCAGGTTTGCACCAAGCATCCCTGGGGGTCTGGATGGTGAGCGATGGCTGGGTGGGCTGCACTGGGGGGGGTGGGTGCAATGGATAGGGGTGCTGACCCCCACACACACGCTTTTCCCTGCAGCTCACAAACAAGCCTTGAAAACCAGGAACCCTCAGCAGCAAGTGCAGCACGAGGTCCGGCTCTGCCCAGCCCCAAAGGCAGCCACCCATGGCCAGCCCCAGCCCGCGCTGCTGGTCAGCCGCTCTCAGAGCCCCCTGCCCCCCGTCACCTGGGGGTCCCGTGTCCCCCGGTCCCCTGCTACCCCCTTGCCAGAGGGCTCAGGTGGCCCACCGGGTACCAGCCCTCACCAGGAGCCCCGGAGCGTCCCTTCGGGCAGGTAAGCGGTGCAGAGACGCTTCGTGCCCCAAACTGCTTGGTTTCAGAGCAGTTTTTCTCCCATCCCTGAATTTTTTCCCTCCCTTCTGGAGCTGGCCCAGGCTGGATGGATGGGGGGGGACACAGTGGCTCCCTGGCCCCTTTCTGCTCTCTCTCCTCGCAGGACACGGGAGCCACTGGCCACCCCTTCGGGGATGCAACCATCACCGTCCAGGTCGCCTGCTCGACCCAGGTCCCCTGCCCGCGCTTGTGGGGTGACACGCCGGGCACCCACCCCTTCCCGGCTGGTCCCCGGCACAGGGGACAGCGTGGGGGTCCCCAAGGCACTGCGTGTGAACACCCCAGGGAAAAACCCCACGGCAGCGGCACGGGGCAGGCCCACGGCACCCAGCACCCGGCTGGCACCGGCACCTCAAAAAAACACCCGGCAAAGAAGCAAATTGTCCGTGGCAGCTGCTGGGGCGCAGGAAAGGGGGGTCCCCGCCATGGTGGCATCCCATGCCCCCAGCCTCAGCAAGGTCTGTGCCCCCTCCCCGCACCGGGATGCCCGGGGAGACTCACAGAGCCGGAAAAACTCACGGGAAGGGAGCCAGGGAGCCCTTGGCCAGGGTCAACCACCGTCACCCCAAAATTCTTCCAGCCAGACTCCAAAACAGGACAGCAGTGTTAAAACCCCCACCAAAGCCAGCCCGGCCGTTTGCCGGCCCCCCACCCCTTCAGCTCGTTTTGCAAATGGGTGCAAGGGCTGTGCTGCTGGGAGGGGTCCCCAGGTTGCCCAGCGGTGCCACCCAGCTACTAGCCCACAGGCTAGGGATGCTGAGGAGCCCAGGGTGCCAGCGGATGAGCCGGGGGAAGCGTGTGACCCCGGCGGGGGGAGTGAGGGTCTCCGGGAGTGCTGGGAGCACACACAGCCCCCCGGCTACGACAAGGTGGTGGAGGAGCTCTCCCGTGGGCGGCACCCCCTGCGCCCCGTGGGGCTGGGGAGCTGGGTCCCCAAAACACCCTCACGAGCCACTCCGCAGCCCACCACCCTCCCGGCGGGGGGGGAGGCCGAGGGGCTGGGAGTCGGGGGCCAGACCCCTCAGGGACCCAGGGCCAACAACGTCCCCAAGCCCCGGCGGTGCCTGAAGAAACCCGAACGCGTGCCTTCCATCTACAAGCTGAAGCTGCGGCCCAAGGTGCGTCCCCGGCGGGACCACCGGCCGGGCAAGCGCCCCTCGCGTATCCCCACCCCGCTGGGGCACCGCCTGTTTGCCCCCCGGGGCCAGCATCGCCCCCCAGCGCCCCCCCGGCAGCCCCAGCCTGGTGGCACGCAGCCGGGGACCAAGCCCTCGCCAGCCAACAGCGGCGCCGGGCTGGCCGAGGATGAGGAGGAGGCGTGGGTCTGACACCCCCCCCAACACACACACCTTGGGTTTTGTAGGGGATGGACCCCTCGCTCGTCCAAAGGTGGGAGCGATGCTGAAGCTGGAGCTTTGGTGTCCACGGGCAGCGAGCTGGTTTTGCCCCCGGGTGACTCTGGGGGTCCCCCGTTGCTCTTCAGAGCTGCTCACCCCCGCCCCCTCCCTCCTAGTGGGCTGGATTTTTTGGACTGATAATTCTTCTCCAAAACAGGTGCTTTCGTACTGGTTTGGGTGGAAAAATCCAGGGCTAAATCGAGAGAACGGGGCACCTTCTGCAGGGAAGAGGGGTGTAGCCAGCCCCTACAGTGTCCCCCTAAAGAGGGGACACCCCACACCTGGCATCCAAGGGTGCAAACCATCTGGTACCTCAGTCTTCCCCATCTGTACCGTGGGACTAATGATCCTCATGTCTTACAGCACCAAGAGCCTTAACGAGCATTTGAGTCACTCAGGTCGGGGGGTGTCACAGGAGGTGACCCTCGCTGAGCCCCACGGGCTTCCTTATGGGTGACAGTGGGAGACCCAGGGAGGGGGATGGTCTCCTTGGCGGTGACGGGCAGGGTGATGGCTGTCACCAAGGCTTCTCACAGCGATATTGTTTGTGCAATAGAGATGTACCAAAGCTCTTCTGTTTCAGCATCGTTTCTGGGTGGGTGGGGAGGGGGGGAGAGGATAATCCTGGTGGGGGGCTCACGGCTGGTGAAGGGAATTCGTGCTGCCGCTCTGCTGCCCGTGTGCATGGCAAACGCCCCCTGCCCCAAGAGCCCCAGGGGGGCCAGAGGAGCCCCATTGCCCAAGAGAGGATGAAGTTGGATACACACTCCTGCAAAGGCCAGCGCTGGGGCCCCGTGGATGCAAAACCTGCTTAAAAAAATACTCCTTTTGCAGGGGAGAAACAAATTCCCCCCTCCCCGAACCACTGAAGGGCTGCGAGAGCGGCAGCGGGGTGGCGAGCAATCCGGCACCACGGGCAAAGAGCAGCGAGGCGGGTACGGAACAAGGAGGGACAGACCTGATTTTTAATTGGATTTCAAAGAAGGGGGTGCAGGGCGTTACAGGCGGTGTAGACACCTCGGAAATCTCCGACAAGAAGTCCAGTGGGGAAAAAGAAAGCCAAGTCCAGGCAACCAGGACGCTCACCGGGGCAGGAGGAGGAGGAGGAGGAGAGGGAAGCATCCT
Source organism: Xenus cinereus (assembly GCA_025774025.1). Taxonomy (NCBI): domain Eukaryota; kingdom Metazoa; phylum Chordata; class Aves; order Charadriiformes; family Scolopacidae; genus Xenus; species Xenus cinereus. The sequence goes on along the minus strand of JAOXJK010000006.1, from coordinate 10,383,528 downwards.
TGCCGGGGCTGGACCGAATCCAGGCATCACCTCCTGCGGCACCACACGCACGGGGGCAGAAACCCGGCACTGCCCTGGGGACAGCGGTGGGGACATCCTCAGCCTCTCCCGGGCTGAGGAGCAGGGTGTTTTTAGCAGGACCAGGGTGGTTTTGGGCGAGCGGGAACACTTCGTACTAAGGGTGAGGGCAAGGGGCAAGGAGTGGGTCGGAGGCAGCTGCTGCTGTGCTCCTGGCTGCCCTCATCCCACCGTTCCTGGTCACGCTCCGGACATCCCTGCCCCGCTTTCCCTGCCCGGCACCACCTACCCCGCTCCTGGGCTCTGGGGAAAGGAGCTCTTTGTAGCCCTCATTTTCTCGGGAGCTGGGAAATGCTGTCGAAGCAGTGAGAGTTATTATTACTAATATAACTTTCTCTGTCTATAAAGTACAGTAGAATATAACAATTATATTTATAACCTTTGTGTTTTGGTTTTTTTTTTTTTTTTTCAAAATACTAAATAGATGCTATAAAAACCTGTAACTAATTGTGCTATAAACTGCAGGCTACAGGGTTATAACAAACAATGTATTGGCTTAGTCGTTGATATGTGTACGTCGGAGCACTTTATAAATGCTTTATTATTAGCATTTACCAAGGAGTTTCCTTCTCAAACAATTTGGAGGGATAAAGCTAGCCAGAGACTGATAACGTGGACTTACACGTGTTAATAAATCCTGACGAGATGAGGTCGGGGGGGGGGCTGGTGGCAAAGCCCGGTGTGTTTGCCGTGAAGGCGAGGGATGGTGACAAGTGCCACCGCCCTTCCCCGGTCAAGGGGTCTCACAGCCACCTGAGACAGACCCGTGTCCCCCCGACGACTTTTATCTTTTTTTTTTTTTCCTTTTTCTTTATAGTGGGGAGCAAGAGGAATGGGGTTTGGTTCCCGCAGTGGCTGCTGAGGGTGGGAAGGGAGAAGCGGGGTGACCCCCCCCCGGCATTGGGGCTGCCGGGCAGTGCACGGCCCCGGCGGCAGGGATGGGGCGGTGAAATGCACCGTGCCAGAGCTCAACTGGACCTACGCTTGATAGAGAGTGTTACCGGGAGCACAGCGGGGCTGCTGGCAGATGGAAACCCTGCCCGTGGGGGAAGAGACGGGTCTCCCTTCGCTCTACTGCCCACGTCCCCTCCTTACACCAGAAATCACTGAGATGGTTTGGCCGGAGGACGAACCGGCTTCAGATCCTGCCTCTGGGGGTGAGGATGGTGTTTCCCCGTGTCTCACAGGGAGCAGCCAAGAAGGAGGAACCACAACCCCCTCGGTCCTCTCGACTGTGCCCGTCACCAGCACATTGCCCCCAACACCCTTCGCTAACGCGGGCTGCGCTTTGCCACCCGCCCTGCAGGACAAGATGGAAGCGAGCTGAAAGTCTGATGTGAAAACGAGCTGAAAGGTCAAAAAAGAATATAAAAAAACAATATATTGCGGGGAGGGGGGGAGCTCATTTTCCTATTAGGGATGTGCAGAGAGAGAAAAAAAAAAAAAAAAAAGGAATGCAACTGGAAATGCAACTCCAGCTCCCTATTGCTTCGGAGGCTGCTCACGTGGATGGGGTCGAGCATCGCGTGGGAAAGCCCGGCGGGGGTCGGACCCGTCTCGTGGCACCACTGGCGGGGTGCGATGGCACAGGGGACACCGCCTGCCCGTTTGGGGGATGTCGGGGGTTTGGATGGGAGCTGTGCAAAGCCGGTCGCCCGCTGAGCCCGGGACACGAGGTAGCGGAGGGGTGACCTGCCCGGCAAGGAGTGTTTCCAGATTATTTGGTGTCGGACAGGCTGGTGGGGGAGGAGAAGCCTTCCTCGAAAGAAGGGGGACTCAAAGCCCAGGGGAGGCAGCACCCGGCACCCTGGGGAGTTGTAAGGAGCAGGATGGGATCTTAATTTTTTTTTTTTTTTTCCCCCCTTTCTTACTTTCATCCAGAAATTCTGCCTGGAAATCTGATCCAATGGAGCCAAAAGAGGGCCCGTGTATCCTAGTCTCTTACCAGAGGCTGCTCTGCCCTCCAAGGGGAGAAACCCCAGCTCCACCAGGAGGAAAATGGGCCTCCCAACTCCACTATGCCCCAAGGATGGAGCCACCTCTGTCACATCAGGCCACTGGTGCTGGACAATTTTCTTCCGAGGGGCAGGTGATGGCAGGCAGCAGCAGGCATCACCCCTGCAATGCCAGGGTGGGAGCCGGCAAGGATGGACCCAAGAGCCAACCTCTGGGCACCATCCGAGGTGGCTCCTTCACCCTCTGATGCCACGCAGTGTTTCAGGCACAGTGGAGACACAATCCCCCCCGGGACATCTATGTCCCTGAGCACCAGAGGCTCAGGGAGGGCTCGGGGGGTCCAGCCAAGGTCCTCCCTCACCCCTCACTACCTCCAGGCAGCCTGGCCACACACCCACTCCGAACCACCGATGGCCACCACATCACCCTGCCCAGCACCGCCCAACGTGCAGCGTCCCCAGATGTCACCGCAGGGTGCCAGCGCTGGCAGGGAAGCAAACCCCAAGGTGCCTCTGGCACAGCTCCTACCGCAGCATCACCCCCCCCAGAGATCAACGATGCTGGCGCTCGCCAGGGAGTCGTGGTCCCCAAGGACGGGCACAGCCGGGGGGGTCTGTCGGGGCAAGGGGCGGGGGGCTCACATGATGGTGCATCGGTTCCTGCGCAGGGCGCCCTGGAAGCGGATGGTGGTGTGGACGTGCTTGCAGCGGGCACAGCCCACGCTCTTCAGGAGCTCGCTGAAGAGCAGCAGGATGTGCCAGTTGTACTTGGCCGAGCACTCGATGTAGCCGCACTTCCACGTCTTCTTCACCAGGTTGGAGACGTTCCAGCGTGGGATCACCCGGCCCCGCTGCAGGTCCCGCTTGTTGCCCACAATGATGATGGGTGTCTCCGAAGTGCCGATGACCCTGGGGAGGAAAGGCAGTGAGGGAGGACAGAAAGGGACAGAGATGGACCTGCTCATGGACCCCAACCTATTCCAAACTGGCTCTTGGCTTTGGCTCGCCAAAAGGGACGCATCTCTTCTTGGTCTGTCCTCTTGTCCCTCTTGGTGGCCAGCCACCCACTCTGCCAGCCCCAGTTGCTTCCCCGGGGATGGCTGCCCTCGCCCACAGGGGATCCTGCCTGGGGTCCTGCTCCTTCTCCTGCCCTCAGGTCCAGTTTTGCTTTTGTTCTTGGGCTTCCAGCCCCGCAAAGGAGCTTTGCCCCGGTCTCTAATATCTCATCTCTGATGCCAAGAGCAGGGGAGCACTGGGGCGAGCTGTACCACCCCACTGGGAGCCCCCCGGGATGCACCCACCAGCAAAGTGGTCCCTACCTCGTTTCCAGGATCTGCTGGCGGATGGTTTTGATGTACTCGAAGCTGTCAAAGCAACAGATGTCATAGACCAGGATGTAGGCATGGACGCTCCGGAGCCCCCTGCAACACACGTCCGCCCACTCCTGCAAGGTGCAGAGAGGGATCAATCCTGGCTCAGCCGGGTTGATGCCCCTCACTGTTTCAGCACCGGGCACGCCGAGGGTGCTGCTACACCAGTGGGTAGCAAGGGGGCTGCAGGCTCTCCAGCCCTGACACCCAGCACCCAGCTCACCTCTGCTCTGCCCCAAGCCAGGATGCCCCAAGCCATCCCTGCGACGGCTGTGAGTACCCCCTGCAGCCCTTCAGCCACCTCCCCCCCCCATCTCCAGAGATCCCTTCTCCCCCCTCGTTAATCCAGAGGAGAGATAACGGGATTTGACAGCCCCAATTCCTCTCTTGAGGAAGGATTACAGCCTGCCTAATACACAGCAGCCCTGGGGAGAGCCGGGAGCGGGGCTGAAAGCAACCCCCTGCCCTGGATGTAAAAGCTTCAGCCTCCAGAGCTACTAATTAGGTGTGTTAATTAGTGACGCACCCTGGTTTTCGGGCAGGGTGGGTGAGGAGGATGCTGAGGGTTGAGCGGGACTCAGCCCAGCCCTGGCTCCATGGGGCTGGAGGTGATGGACCAGCAGCTCCATGGGGCAGAGGGGGGAGGTGACAGCAGGGCTCTTTGGAGGGGACGTGGGGACGGGAGAGAAGCTGCTCGGGAGAGGGTTCTGCGAGAGTGAGATCGGGAGCCAGGGCAGAAGCCGCCAGGGATGGTCTCTCTGTAGCCAAAATTTGGAGCTGTAAGAAATAGACGTTGTTAGGAATGCTTGGGGTTTTCAGAAATCACAGGATTATTCTTTTTTTTTTTTCATGCTGTAAGAGTGAAAATCCGTCCCACTTCCAGATACTTTCCCAGCCCGGCAGCGGTACCGAGGCCGCAGTGACACAGGGAATGGCAGCCCATGCAGGCGGCACCGCAAACCCTCCGGAGTGCCACTGGAGAGGAGGAAGATGCACCAAGAAGGAAAGGCATCACTTCTCCCTGAGCAAACCTCTTCAGTACCATGAATCATCCCTTTCTGAGGTTATCACTGGAATGAGGCAAAAGAAGAAGACCTAGGATGGAAGGAAACTGGGAAAAGGAAAGTTCTGGGGTGTGGGCTCGTCTCCATCACAGAGAGCGGCATGGGAAGGAGCTGGGAGTGAGTGGTACGGCAGCCCCTCTCCAGTCCATGGAGGGGATGATGTGTGGCTCCTGGGTGTCAGAGCTGCAGGCGGATGAAGCAGCAGCATCTCAGGTTACTCCGAGTCCTGATACACCCAGCAGATAAATAAATTGCTGCTATTTCACCACGCTGGGGTGCAGCTTGCCGTGGCACCGTGACATCGGGACGGTTTTCCCCACGCGGGCGCAGGTTTCCCGGGATGCTCGGGGCTGGAGGAAGGTCGTGCTGCACATCCCACCTGACCCCATGCGGGAGTGGGACATCACGGAGCTGCCAGCCCCTGCTGCTCCCCCAGACATCGCCACAAGGATGCTGCTCCCAGGCATGGAGCAGAGCCCAGTGATGCTTCCCAGGGGACAGAGCCGTATCCCCCACCACGGTCCTCTCCTTTCCCCTCGGAGCCATCCCTCTGACCATCCTCTCTTCCCTGGAAACCTCCATCTGTTCCCACCGGCCACCTCCTCTCGAGCGCAGCGAGGCAGGGAGTTAATCGAGTATGTTAGCGTCGGCTGCCGTGTCAATAAATTACCCTTTGCTATTTCGGGCTGTCTCTCGCACTGACCTTTCGTTCTCTGCACACGCCGATTAATTTTTAAACCTCCTCCTCGCCCCCAGAGCGCTCACTTCGCCTCCTGCCCGACGGCCCAGGGGACACCTGGAGCGCTACAAGGCCCCTCTAACCCTGTCCCTGCGGGGCACGGAAGCAATATAATTATATTGATTAAAAATGTAAGAGCCCAGCCCCAGGGAGGTGCTGCCGTGGGTCACATTCCCCTCCAGCGTGGCCGTGGCCATGGCTGGGCACCTCTGGCTCCTGTGCCGTGGTGGCACAACTTGTGCCCCTGGAATGGAGCCACGGCACAAGCTTAAAATCCTCTTTTTCCCCATTAAAACCCTCTGAAGCGGTCAGCGCTGATGGCAAGACTTTCCAACCCCACGCTGCCTTTTGGGGATGTTTTGGAAGCACCTGAGAGGAGACGGTGGGCTCAGCGCTCCGGGGACAAGCCCCGGGGAAGGTGACGGCCACCCAGAGAGGGGACGAGCAGCCCCACTACGCCTGGCTCGGGTAGCGAGTGCCCCAGGGGCTGTCTCTCCAGGAACCCCTGTTTTTCACCCAAATGCTTTGGCCGTGCTCCCCCAGCCCTTTGCTGGCCCCAGTTTTAACAGTGATGGAACTGAGTCCCAGTGCTCCGGGACGCACCACCCAACTGGACAGATCTGTGGGCATCACTGGAGCCACAGTCCTCGAAGTGGGACACCGTCCCTCTCGTGTTTGCTATCATTTTAGGCGAAAAAGCTTTAAAAGATACTTTATCCTGGGCCTGCTCAGCCGGAACCGTGAGGATGTGATCTCCCACACCAGCTTTTAGCAAGCAAACCCTGAGGTGGAAGGAGAAGCATCCTGAGAAGAGGAGGAACTGGGGACCCCACAGGGTTACACGGCAAAACCCCACCACCGTCACCGGAGACCTCCCCCCCCCAAAACGTGGGGGTCCCATCACACGAAGCTGGGTGCACACCCCTACCTGCAGGGTGTTGACAGGGAAGGCGGTGATGGGGGGAAAGTCCATGATCTGCAGGTCGTGGACGTGGCCGTTCATGACGACGGCGGGCAGGTAGACGCGGCGGGCCGTGGTGGGCACGCAGACCTCGCTGAACTCGTTGTAGAGGAACTGCCGGACTATGGCGCTCTTGCCCACGCCCTGGGCTCCCAGCACGGCGATCTTGAACGTTGCCACCATGCCGTCGCACGCCGGCCGCTGCCCTGCTGCTGCCCCCGCGGCGCCGAGGCTGCATATTCCCGAGCAGGGGGCCTCAGCCCCATTCAGGATGCATTTCCCCTCCGGGACAGCCCGTCACTGCAAGGCCAAGGAGAAGTTGGTCAGATCCTGGAGACACCCCGGCAGACCCCACTGTTGCTTCAGGAAGTATTTTTCCAAGCGGGAGCCCATGGAAAAAAAAGTGGTGTTTGTCCTCGGGCAGCAGGAGCATCCCTGAGGGCTGTGAGACACCCCCAGTGGGGACCTCAGCGCTGCGAGACCCCAGGGTGTCCCTGAGAGGCTCCCACTCTGCAGAGCCAAGGATTTGAGCAAACTTCATCCCAGGAAGGTTCTCAGAGGCACATTTTCAGCTCTTTGGGTACCAGAGCAGGGAAACCTCCAGGAAAGGGAGTGTCTGCAGCTCCGGGTTTGCCCAGCCCCGGCAGCAGCGGGGTCCCGGGCCATGGTGGGGACTTGTTCCTCAGCACCCACAGGGACTGTCACCACCTGCTCCATTCCGGTGCTGCCCCAAGACAGGGTCCTGCAGGGACCGGAAGTCTTCTCTCAGGCCTCCGGATATCCATGTCTATGTCTTTGAGGCACCAGAACGGCAAAGTTGCCTCTCAAGTCCTCCGAAAACAAATCTTTATGGTACGGCGGCGCGGGGCCCGGCAGACACAACCCCCAGCTCCCGCGGAGGGGCTCAGTCTGTCCTGGGTGTCCCGTGAGGGCGGAGCTGCGCTGTGCTTTGAGTCGGCTGCGGCCTTGGGGCTGGTTAGGCTGTGGGGGCGGAGGTGGTTAGGCGTGGGGAGGAGCAGAGGGGAGAAGTGTGAGGTAAGACCTTCAGTGATATATAAAAGAGAAAGTAGAATTTTAAGCTGCTTTTTTTTTTCTTTTTTTGCGTTCCTCCT
>JAOXJK010000006.1:10361588-10372462 GCA_025774025.1 Xenus cinereus | reverse complement strand
CCCAAGATGCTGCTCGTCTTCCTCAGCATCCCCCCCACCCCGAGCTCCCCTTCCCGGCATCGCCATAAAGCAGCCCCGAGCCCTTTCTGGCAGAGGGCAGGGATCGTGGCTGCACACGAACTCGCCTGCACAATTCAGGCTCCAGCCTCGAGGGCTATTTTTAGCAGTTCCCTCCGAGATGCTCTTCACTTGCAGTTTTATTTGTGAAATTTAATATAGGGGGGGGGGGGGGCGGGCGGGGAGCGGGGCTGGATCCTGGCACGTCCCCACTGGCTGGGAGGCTTATCCCAGCCTCAGCGACAAGCGACTGGCACACACGGAAAATCATCCGTCAAAGAGCTCCCGTGTCCTGGCAGGCGGGGAGCAGGGGGGGACGGGCAGAGATGATGGTTTGGGGGGGCTGCGGTCAGCCCCCGCCTCAGCCTCCAAAATCCTTGGGTGAGTCCCTGCCTCTCTCCGTGCTGCTTCGTGGGCTCGGGGACCCCGTGTCACCCCTGAGCACACGCACCGGCGTGCAGCAGGACGTGTCCCAGGCTGGCGGGAGCAGCAGGGATTTTGGGGAGCCCACCCAGCACACCAGGGCCTGGCCCCATCTCCAGCCAGGGCAGCAAGGAGCAACCCAGGGGGTCCCTGTCTACCGGATCCCCCTTCCCCCAGGAATGGGGAAAGCCATGGGGACCATCCATCCCGTGGCAGATCCCAGCCCAGGGAGCATCACCTGCGTCCCCCGAGCTGCCAGCACCGGAGGCTAATGACGCTAATGAAGCAAACCCAGTTTGCAAGGTACAGCATGGCCTGGGGTTGGCGTGTCCCCGTTTACGGGGCGGCAGTGTGCCTGCAAATCCAGAGCAGCAGGAAAGACCGATTTCTCCCCAAGGAGTCCCTGACAGAACAGGGAGGGAGGGAGAAACCTTTCCCTTTGCCGCAGGATAGGAAAGGGACAGTGGCTGACACGACAGAGCCCCGAGCATCTTGCAGGAGCTTTTGCTCCTGCTGGGCCAAATGCTGTCCCAAGCTCAGCCCCAGCACCACGGCAGGAGCAGACCCACAGCAGGGAATGACCATCCCATCCCACCCCATCCCACCAGGGATGCATGAAGGGACACAACAGCAGCATTGGTGACCCCAAACCAGCCCGTCACTGTTGCTACTAGACACATACTCCAGCTTCTAACCCAAGAACATCCCTGTGCAGGGCACCACAGGCTGACACAGGACCTGCCACCTCAGGTCCTCGGAGGGTGGGAGTCACCGGATCCCCAGGTGCCACCAAGCCAAGGCTGGGCAGGGACAAGAGAAGGAGCTTCTGTGCTGGAGAGCAGCACCTCTCACACCTTCTCCTTGTGGTGTTGGATTTGTGGCCACTCTCAGGGCTGAGTCTGGGGCTGCCCGAGCTTCTCTCTGGCCCAGTACGGAGGTTTTGCAGCCCAACCCATCCTGCCAGCGACAGGCAAAGCCCTCTGGAAGATCCCAGCACTGCTCCGGAGCAATGTGAACGCATCACTGACTCGCATGATTTGACCATTTCCTCGCAGGGAAAGCAGGTCGCGCTACACAAAGCCCACCTGGGGCCCAGAAAGGGCTAAAATGGGCACATCCATCTTCCTCCCGCTACTCATCAGAGGCTGTCGGCGCCAAGGTGCCAGTGCTCCTCGCAAGCCAGAGCCCTTTTCCCACTTCCCTTTGAGACAAGAACAAAGCAGCAGCCGGAGGCAGAGCATGCCCGCTACCTCCTCTCTGTCCAAGCCCTTATTTTGGGGGGGTTTCTGCTGTAGAAAAGCGGCTGGTGGAAAGGACAAAAGGGAGAAAAACTGCCTCCTTCCCACCAAACCCAGCCTTCAGCCAATGCCAGGGGACTCGGATCCTCTCCCCGGCCCCACAGAGCCACACGCAGCCAGAGCGTGGTGGAAATGAGTTTATTTGACACGGACGGCAGGTAAAGCCTGAAGAGCAACACAACTACGCGGCGAACACTCGAACGAGCGGCGCGGCAGGAGAGGGGGGCGAAAGGCCACCGAGCGAGCCCGGGCTCTGCCCCTGCAGCACAGAGACACCCACACGCCCAAAAAGCTGGGAAGAAACGTGGTAAAGAGAAGGGGGTGCTCAACATCCCCCCTTCCTGCATCGAGGGCGTTTAGCGGAGGAGGCTTAAGTGCTTGTTCCTGACCCTCTACCATCTCCTCCCTGCCCCAATACAGCATCGCACTGTTACTGGTGCTTCCTTAATTGCTCTCTTAATGATTTTTCCAGTGCCCCCACAGTGCTTGGAGCAAATCACCTCCCAGCACACGTGGGCAGGGTTGAAGGGCTGGATTGCTCCAGGTCTGCCCCCACTTTTTCACCAGCAGGAGCACAGAGAGGGGTTCCTACACAGGGACACTACCTTCCTCGGGGTCCTGCAGCTCCCGGGCCCTGCTGGAGTCTCTTCCAGGGCATTTAGACCTTTTCCCAGCACTGGCTTCTGGGTGGCAGACAGTGCCCAAAGCCCCGATGAACCATCTCCCACCGTAAAACATTTATTGACTTTGAATGTGGCATCTAAAAAGACAACATGGGGGTTGCTAGGCATAAGAGCTTTGCTCGCTGGGGAGGAGGTGGCGTCAAAGCATGCTTGGGAGGGCGAAGCCGTTCTGGTTAGTGGCTTGGTTTAAAGCAGGACAAAGCTATGGATGGAGCAGGGACATGCAAGAAGGCTTTGCTTTCACTGCTGTTGCCGCAGCACTTAGTGGTTGCAAGGTGGCGATGGACTGGAAAGGGAAGCAGTCCTGGCCCTAAGGACAGGCTGGAAAAGAGGAACCAGGGAATGGAGCTGCTCAGGACAGGGGTGAGAGCAGGAACCCGACTGGCCCTTGTTACCAGGTGCCTCTGGGCACACCGAGCCCAGCTGCAAATGGAAGAAACACTTCCCCAATCTGCTCAGCTCTGGGCTCAGCCGGGACCTGAAGCCCCCAGGCAGGCAGGATGCAGGCACCGCTAAGCCCAAACCACCTCCCACCACACCCCAGCCTGGGTTTTGGGGGACAGCATGGGAAGAGGGAGAGCCGTTCCACTCCCCGTGGTACCCCGGGACACTGCCAGCAGCGGCCCCTCTCTGCAGGGGCACGGCTGATGCTCACAGCCCCAGCGGGGAAGCAGCACTGCCCCGTCCGGATTGACCACCGCGAGCCTTGGGGATTTTGGGGGTTAGCACAGCGCTGGGTGAAGGTGGCACAGCTCAGGGGACGGCCGAGAAGGCAGTCTGGCCACAGCAGGCACAGAAAGAACAAGAAGAAGAGGGGCTGCGGCTGGGTGAGGACGCAGAGACCATACCTGGAGCTCTGGTAAGAGCCTTTGGCTCTAAGAGCGGGCTCATTTCCTTCATTTCATCCACCGCTGTCCCGTTATCAGTCTAGGTCTGCAGCTCCTCCCCAAGCAAAAGCAGCCTCGCTTCTCAAATCAGCAGCTAATGAGCCAGGGAGATGGTTGGAGTGAAAACACACCATCAAAAGCAGAGCTGAGTCTGCCAGCACAAGTGTAATAAAAAAAACCCCTCTTTAGGGCTCCATCCGCCTCCACGGACTGAACTGATGGCTCTGTTCCTATTCCCCGAGGCTGTGCTCACCCTGCTAGAGCCCGACGTCCCTGCAGGGCTCCCAATACTTCCTTGGAATCGCCTTCCCTTTAAGCCAATTACAATAGAAAAACTCAAAAAAAATGTATAAAAATATAAAATAAAGTGCAGTGTTATGTTTTTCGACACTTTTGCCTTGTTTTAATGAGCCGACGTATGGTTTTTGCTTGTGTGTTTTTTTTTTTCCAATGAGCGGTATTTTACAAAATCGTTACTATGCCTAAAGCCATTTAGAAAACACTGAACATTGGCACAAAATGGAGAAGCCCACGAGAACGGACAACAAGTGAGGGGCGAGGGGGACGTGGGAGTAGTTGAAGCAGTGGTTACAAACTCCATGGACGCTAAAAATATCAAAGGGGTTTGTTCCCTATCATCATTAGCACGTGGATACTAATTGCTACCTTGTTTAATCAGTGCCTTTGACTGAAATCCTACACATGAATACAGCTGCTTCCAGTTACGAGTGCTCTTCCCCGTGCCAGTGGTGAAGGAGGATCTGGGGACCCCTTTCTCCCCCCTCCTTCTGCAGGGTGAGGCACAGGCTGATCTCCTGTTAGTTTTTCAAGATGGCATCGTAGGCCTGGTAGATGTACTGGGACACTTCAGGAGCTCGGCATTTCAGGGAGAGCTGAGGAGAGGAGAGGAGAGGTTAGCAGTGGTGCAAAGGAAGGCAGGAGCTTTCTACCATCTCCACGAAGGCTTACAGCACGGGTTGGGACAGATCGTGGACGTGGCAGATGACAGTCACCCAGAATATTTGTCTTTGGTACTGCTTTCAACACCAAACTGCCTTTTCAGAGATTTCTACAAGAAGGAGGAGGTATTAAAAAAAAAAAAAACCAAACTCCCACTATGGAGTTCCCAAATTCCTCGACAAATGTAGTGTCTCTGCAGGCATGAAGGAAGGGGACATTGCCCCAACCCCTGAGACAAGGGACTTGCTTGCCCTCACGTTGTAAATCACAGCACTAAGCCTGGGGGATTCTAATGATTTGCTGCTCGGTCCTGATGGACACAAACTTGGCTCTTACCCCTTTCTAAAAGCAAGGAGCAAGCTGAGCCCAGGCTTGCGGCATCAATCCTTGTGCAAACACTTTAAATCACCTTCCAATGCTCACTTTCACCCCGTAGGTCACCAGACCATGGGTTTCTCTTGAAACTCCTGGAACAGCTTCCAGGAGGAGATAAATCCTCTAATATCGGCATGCTGAGAAACACAGGTCCTCAGAAGGGGAGGAACGGGAACAGCTCTATGGGTGCATGATGCAGGACGGACCGTACCCTCCCACCGGCCACAAGCTGATGCCAGCACAAGGCCAAAGAGGCTCTGACATCCAGACAGCCGGTCTCCACTGCAGGAACGCGGCAGGGCATAAATTTCTCCTTGTTTATGAGAGGGGGAAGGGCATTCCTGGCAGTGCTTTCTCGCTAATGTCTCTTGGCTTTATCTCTGGGTAACCTTGGCAAGTAACTGCTCATTGCTGAGCGGGCATCATCCCAGCTCACTGGTGACAGAGCAGTGTAATTCTATTGTTTCTCACTTCCCCCCCCCCCCCCAGTTCAGTGGGCGTTCCTAACCCCTCAGTCAAATTAATAGGATCTCCCCCAAAACAATCCTGCTAGGCAAAGGAGGGAGAAATGGCTCCATGGGTGAGTTAGAAGGATCCCAGCCCGCGCCACGTGCCCTCCGCAGTCCGACACCTCACCGTGTAGTTGGGGTTCCCCGGCTGAATGCGAAGCTCGGCCAAGATCCAGATGCCGTTGGTGAGTTTCAGAGACTGGTAGAGCATGTCCTGGCCCTCCACGTTCCTCTTGGCAATGGTGTAGACGTTGTTGTTCTGCAGTTTGCTGGAGACGGTGTCTTCGGAGAGAAGGAGGAAAAACACATCTGTTAATTCAGACTCATCATCTGTAGAGATGGGAGAGCCCAGAGGAGCATCCTCAGGATGCAAGCGCACAAGGAAATGCTGACTTCTGTCCCAGAGGTTCCTCTGGAGACAGGAGCAGACATGACACAAGGAGGAAAAATTCCAGTTTGCTTCCATGGACCCGCCTCATTCCTTTCAGGCTGTGATCCCTTGTGAAGGATTTGCCCATCTTGCAGGGCTTCCACTTTCTGCTCACTGCTCTGGGTCTCACCTTTATCAAGGCAAGAGTCTGCGGCTCAGAGGGTGAGAGGACTCTGCTCTACCTGTAATTCCCAACAAGCCCCAGGCAGGCTAAAACCTGGAGGCAGCCAAAAGTCAGATGATGGAGGAGGAAAAGAACAGAGATCCCTGCCCGAGGCTTGCTCCAGCACCTGGTTCTGAGGTCCCCGTCCCAATCACGACAGCTCCCTCCTGCTTCCCCCCTCACACAGACACTTCTGGCCAAACCAATGCCCCACAAGGGCATTTAAAAAAAAAAAAATGCAATCGCTTGAAAGGGTAAAAACCCACATCATAGGGCTGTGATACTGTTTTAACACACTGTGTGACCTCAGCACTCGCAGAAGATGCGTGATTTCACCTGGAGACCTTACAGATGTGACCATGACACACGTTATTTCTCAGGGACCTTTCAAAGAGACAAGAACAGAAGCAAATATGCAGAATACACAGACCCAAACTGGCAACATTTAGATGCCAAGGGGTTTCTCAGAACCCTGAGCTGGGCAAACCTCAGCCTTTGGATGCCAGCAGAAGGGGCACGTTCACCCGTTGGGTGGAAGGCTCAGGGAGGAGGACTCCATACCCGATAAGCATCACTGGCAAATTCCCACTCCTGGTGTCCAACTGGGGAAATTTAACTGGTTCAAGCTCTCTGCTGGGACAAGGTGGAATGCCCTCTCTATATTGGGCCATTATCAGCAGGTTGAGCTTTTTTGACAGAAAGCAAAAGAGAGAAGTGGCCTAATACCAATATGCACTGAAAGCCAAGAGACTGGGAACATGGGATCCATTTCAAGGAGCACGAGGAGCAGGACAGCAGAAGAGAAACAGCACAAAGCGACCGTACAGCTCTAATCCATCCCTGCACCCACGAACACCAAGGTCCACTGGCATCAGTGCCGGATTTGAGAACGGACACAAGTCTGTGCTGGTGCAGGGAGGGATCAGAGAGGGGACAGTCTACCACCAGGGAGTGGTAGAAACAGGAAAGCAAGGACCCCACAACTCTACACACTGGTCCAGAGACCTGGATCTGCTGCCTCTCCCCACGGGCAGCCTGGACCCTTCACCTGCAGCTGGGCTGAAGCCCTTCGCTCCCCAGAGCGGCTGCGTTGCAGGTTGAGGAGGGTTCAGGCATCCAGCTACCCAGACAGACTCAGATTTAGGTTTCCTCTCTTCCCCTGTTACTATGGAAACTGGCAGATATAAGTAACTAATGAGATCCTTTGCTTAAAACCCCTCTGTCTCCTCCTCCCACCTCTACTCCTCCTCTATACAACAAACTCATCCAGATTAGGGAATCGGGCAACGCGGAGCAATTCCCTGCTCGCAGGGAGCAGGGCTGGGAGAAACTGGCACTGGAGGGACATCACCCACTTGGATTGAAGCCCAAAGTCCCAGCTCCGATGCCCCTCCAGCCAGCAGGAGCAGCCCCTGGGGCTTTGCGAAGGCACGTCGTTCAGCACAAGCGCCGGCTCAGAGAGGGCATCACTGTTTGCAAGGGACGTCGGTATTAAATGTGATTTTGTTTGCCCGATTTTAACAGGCTGTGGTTAAGCCTCACTGGTCCGAAGCCCCTCCGGACACGAGTCCTGGAAGCGGAATTGCTGGCAAGGGTTCAAGGCTTCCTCCAGCAGATCTTTCCTCCTGCCGGGAGCCGTCTCCCCCTCCGCCGGGGGATGCTGTCGGAGGGAAGGCATTCCCCCAGGGAGCGTGGGTGCGGGGTCGGAAGCAGGACTGCAAGCGGGAAGCTGTGATTTTGGCAGCTGTGGGGCCGGTACCCCATCAGGCGGTGACGGCAGAGGAGGGGAGAGCTGTGCTCCGGGGACACAGCCGGCGAGATGGGGCCGCACAGCAGCTGCTCTTACGCCAAAGCCTTCAGCCGTGTGACGGCTCCTCCTGCAATTTAAACAGCCGCTGCCTCTGCTGGGGGGCAGATTTCCATGTAGGAACAGGCTTGTAGAGGGGTGCAGGGAGGGAAACTCCTAGGAAAGCCTGTTTTCCGCCTCCCTGTCTGACCTTAGTTACTCCCCAAAGAGTGCAAGAAACCCTACAAAACATACCCTGTCTCAGGCAGACACCTGGAGCAATCGGGAGCAGGCTGGAGCAGTGATGCTCAGCTTGCCCAGCTCCTCCTGCCCCCTCCCTCAGCACAGATTTGGGGACTGGGGAGACTCTACCCCTTCACCCCCCAAGTGGTTGCTCCCATCCCTCCTCTGCTCCCCAGTGTCAGGAATTTTGGATTTTGGAGATCGGGCAGAGTTGCTAAGCAACAGTGCCAGGCTGTGCCTGGCTGAAGGCAGGGCCGCTAATGCCATGTGACAGCACAGCCTTTTAAAAAAAAATAAATTAAAAAAGGCAGGTATTTGGTGGGAGCAGCGAGCTGAGCCCAGCTCTGGGCTGCTGGTTTCCCAGCGCAACACCCACCGAACGCCCCAGTAGTGCCCAGCACAGGCAGGAGAGCGCTGAGCCTGCCTGGGGACACATCTCCATGCACACATCAGGTCTGGTGACTCTGCAAACCAGAGCCACAAAGTCCTTCTGCAAGATGGCACAGTCTACATCTGACCTTGTAAAGCAACTTTCTGTAGGGCTATTTCCTTTGGCTCACTGCTTATTCTCACTACCCTCTTGAAGCACAATATAAGGATACAGAAAGATTTCCCCATCACCAACACTGCGGAAGCTTCTGACATTAGTCCATCTTTCAGGGGTATTTTGTTTGTCTCCTTGTCTTCTGTTTGTTAAACAGAATTCTTTACCCCAGTCCAAGAGCTAAATAGCACACATGGAAAGACGCAGGGTAGAACAAGGTCTCCTCCCTTGTACTGAAGTGATTAAATTCTTTTCAACAGCACTTTCCTTCTAGGTAAAGTGAAGGACATGCTTAAATCATCTACCCGTACAGCTTAACAATTTCCCTTCCAAACTCAAACAGCCAAGATGATCAACTGGCAACAACAGGAGTTTTCACAAAGGACATGCACAACTCACAATCAACACTGCCAACATACCTTTTTTCAACTTGGACTTCTGTGGCATTTTGCAACGAGCACTGGATATCGGGAAGGAAAATTTAATCCCTACATTTTGTGCTGTGGTAGCAGAAAATATCCCTGAGCCGTTTCTAGTAACACCTGAGCGGGTCTGAGCATCCAGCCAAGAACTGCATTCAAATACCAAACGCATCTGCAGACTCAGATCCAGTGGGGAGGCACTTCAGTCAATATTATGACAGTACATTCATTTCCAAGATATGTAATATGCACGGGTTCTATAATTTATTAAATGATCAGGATACCAGATTTGCACATACAAGAAAAGAAAAAACCAACGTACCAGGGAAGCCTGCATATGATTGTGCCCCAGGTTATTCCAGCAAGAAAATCCAATTTCTCTTTGTTCTAGCATTAGGAAATTACTCGTGTGAAAAAAAACCACCCCAAAGTGGCCACTGCATACCAATAAAGGCACATTCAACTCCAAACACTAAAGCTGTCGTCTCACACCAAATTGTGGAACAGTAATAAGCAAGCAAACCCAAAGTTCCTAGAACTGCTGAACAGCACAGCAACTAATTGCCTCCTCTTTAATGGCATTCAATCTCCCTGTGCAAGTCAGCTTGTCCTCTTTCACTCTCTGGGTTTGGGTAAGCAGAATTTAAAAAAAGAAAAGCATTTAGCTAATCTTATTTGCATATCTTAGCTTAATGTAGCGGTCCTTTAAAATTTAATCAAACTTTGCATGTTGAAAAACCAGTGTAAACACGGCAAACTTAGCTTCAGCGCATGTTCAGTTGCAGGGGAAACCTCTGTTGACATAGTTGTACCGGCAGCACCCAGATTATTTGAGCTATAAGAGTCTATGAATCTATCTTCATGCATTAGATTCTTATATTTTCATTTAAAAGCTCTAAATCAATTAATTTAGCACTGGATTCATTAGAGATGAGAATGCTGGGTATAACCATGACCTTGTGCTTTCATTACAAGTTCTATTTCCGAATATGGTTTTCTCCATAACCTCTTCCTAAGAGGCAGATGCATGAAATGGAGCTCTAATGAACTCAAGATGTGCAGAGCATCGTAAGTACACTTTGGCCCCATGATACAAGTCCAGAAAGACTCGCTCCTCCGTGGCCATATGGCTCCAGCCCTAAAGAACAGCCTGAGCCTGGGAACCTGAGCCCCAAACCCCTCATCCAGAATTAAGCACCCAGCTCTCTGAGACTCTGGGAACTGTGGGAATACCTTCAAGGGTCCAGGACTTGTTTTTTTTTGGAAACAAAGACACTGGAGACAGGGATCAGAGTGGCAAATTCTACCATTTCAGAGTACCTGCTCCTCACCCCACAGCCTGGCACCTTATTCCCAGGCTTCCACTTGCGGTGCTGTGGGGAACCTGCAGCAGCCAAGATTTTCTGTCTGTTCTGTGCCCTGTTCCAGGGTGAGCTGCCAGGGACCACAGCTTTTGCTGCCATCCCTGTTGCAAACCATCAAAGCTGGAGTTGATCCTATTTGGCTTGCCTCATGGGCACAGGATGGATCTCTACCCCAACAAAGGCCTGGGAGCACAGACTCACACAGAAGCATCTCCACCGATGGGACTTTTTTTACCTCCTTTTTGTTTGAAGGAACAAAAGAAATAACCTGGAGAAGAAGCCTGCAGTTTATACAGGAGATGCTGTTAAGGTGACTGTTGCACAGTAACAGACAGCCCTGGATGTGTAAGAAATACACAAGCTGCTTTCTTGACAGATAAAATCCCAGCCCTCAAAAAATCCCTCCTCCAAGCCCATTTCGCTTCAGTTTAAAGAAATTCAAATTCAAATTTTAGTTTCTCCACTGAAAAAATTCACCATCCCCCATTTAGCTGTTCAGTAGGACCTCCTGCATGTCTGCCCATAACTTCAGCCCCACTTCTCACACGGCGCAGAAAACAGCACAGATCATGGAATCACGGGATTGTTGGAGTTGGAAGGGACCTCTAGAGATCATCCAGTCCAACTCCCCTGCCAAAGCAGGTCCACCCAGAGCACATCACTCAGGAGCATCCAGGTGGGTCTTGAAGATCTCCAGAGAAGGGGACTCCACACCCTCCCTGGGCAGCCT